>JAOWAR010159667.1:0-10579 GCA_028571005.1 Clathrina lutea
AATTTTCCAAGCGGGTCAATTCGGTTTTCAACCGGGTCCCTGACCCGGTAGACCCGGTTCTGGGGACCACACTGCCGTTTATTCCTGGAGGAACCACCTTAAGTCCCTACGGGCTGACGGTACGTGGAAAAAAATTTCTTGTTTATCTTCATCCTTAGGGAATATGAGATGAAACACAATCGCATATATGACACATTTGTTCACGTTATTGCGTTTTGATTTTCTTAAATTGTTCTTCATCATCTCATTTTCTAATGTTGATAGGCTCAGTTTCACTTTCTCAATCAAAATCTTTAGGTTTATCTTCAATGGATCAGAATAAGCACGCATATATCCACGTGTTTCCCAGCCTTCATGCATCATTTCTTTCGAAACAACTTCGCAACAGTCATGGCAAGTTTTGGTTCCATCTTCAATACTTTTCACCTCGTGTTTACACGCTTTTTCTTCAGTTGACTGAACTTGACTTGGTTTTAATTTTTCATCAAATACATCAGAAACATTCCTACTTTGGCCATCATTTAGTTCATTAAATTTCTTTTACAAAAGTCGATTCGCTATAATGGCTTGGTTTTTGAGTGAAATCAAGCAAAACAGCAACCACATTTTGACCTTCATGTCGATCCTTAAAACGTAATATACACAATAACAACCTCACAGAACTGAATTACCCATTTCCAACGTAGAGGAATTTTCCCATACATGGTTGGATATCTTTCATGTTTGTTTCTCACCAATACCAGGCGGTGATAAACCAAAACTGTCAAATACTTATTCTTGTACACACAGACCCAATGTGTGCCTTATCCATCAGTAAAGGCTCAACGTTGATGATGATAGAGTCATTTTTGCGTAGTAGTGGAAGCATATCCCTGCCGTGTGCACCTCTGTAATCCAGAACATGTTGTAACAAATCATCAATTTCAAAGTTGGCAATGGAGTTATGTTCCTGGACTGATCTCAGATCTGCTGCCTGTTTGACGAATTGCACTTGTGGATGAAGGCATTTCCACCTCATTCTCCTGGCGTGAGAAATCCTCCACGCTTTCTCCAAGGAAGTCTTAATCCTCAAAAAATTTCAAGTCCATACCAATGCATTTCTTTTTTCATTTTTCTACGCTGTGAACTTGTGATTTGGGTAACAACTATAAATACCACCCAATTGGTTTTTACCAAGTCGAATTGTGCCACCATCCTTTGCTTCTTCTAAACGATCTTTTTGAGAACCAGTTAAACCATATTCGATATAATTCCTCAAACCTTTTCGGCTTGTTACCCTTTCCGTCGAACCAGAAATAGCTCCTGAAAGACCAGCTTAACCTAAGGCTGGATTCACACTACTTGAGAAATCGCTAATAAGCGACTTTTTCTTTAAAGTTGTCATGGAGATGGGCGCCAATTTTTAAAAAGTCGCTTAAGCACTATGCCAAAGCAGGTATTCTCACAAGAGACAGAGAAGAGGTTGTCAGGTGGTTGAGCTCTGGGCGGAGTACCAGAAGACAAAGGCTGGCACGATGACGAAGAGATGTGTGAAGGAAAAGGAAATCGCGGAGAAGCTCACGACTTTCGAGAAGGAGTTTATGGGCGAGGAAGAGGCGACCGTCTACACGGGTGCGATGGTACACAACAAGGTATACAACCTGAAAACAATGGCTAAAAGTCTTTATAAGAAGTATCGGGCGGCTACGGCGACGGAGTCGGCGATCGGAGATGACCGGAGATCCTTCCGCCGACGCCGGACAGCTACGACTTGGAGTCAGCCTATCTAGCTTGGGCCAAGTTCAAGCTGTGGCATCAGCTGTTCAAGCCTGTGCCGGGATACGGACTTTTGTTAGGCACTTCGTCTTTGACTGTCGGTGACGTGGACGGCAAGGCAGGAGCACTAGCTGCTTCGCCATGCCAAGCATCATGCCAAGCATCATTTGCCTGAGCCGGGAAGTGGATCTGCGAGCTCAAGTGAATCATCAGCGCCAGCGCTTGGATGTCGTTCGCCGGAGTTATGCTTCGTGTTAGACGACGAAGAAGGCGTCGCTGGCGCTGGAGAGTCTTCAAGGAGCCGGTTAGGTAAACGCCGACCTCCCAGTGATGTCTTTATTGACAGTACGGCGAGTGAGCTAGACGACGATCTCTTCTTGCACGAGCGTTCTTCACACATGTCCTCTTCATCCTGCCAGCCTTTGTCTTCTGGTATTCCGCTCAGAGCTCAAGCAACCCCGGGGCCAGCATGTGCGTATGTTCCAGGGAGTATTGCTCTTAGCATTGCACGGCGGAGTGATAACTCCGCGGATGATCAGTTGCCCACAGCTGCTGGGATATCATCGTCCGTTACACTGGAGTCTACGCCACCAAGCGTGCCACCCAAAACTAGGGAGGTGGGACAAAGGAAGGGGACGAAGAGGGATGCTGCAAGCGCAAAAATCGATGTGGCAAAGGCGCTAGCACAATCTCTGTGTGATACACAAAGGGAGCTGCAGCAAAATCAGCAGGCGTTCCTCACAAATCTCATTGCCAGGGGCGCACGCAAGCACTGGTGCAAAGCCAGATGGAGTTTCAGGCAAAACTGTTTGAAAAATTTTTCCAATGACAAGTAAATTGTCCTTTTTTTTCATTTATACTCTTCTTTTTTTTTTTTCACATATCAATCCTGCATGTTAGCATTCACGTGCTGTGGATAGTGGTCAGTGTTGACCGTTATCCACAGCATGTGAATCATGGAGGATCGATATGCAGGAAATAAAGAAGAGTACTTTAAGTCTTGCTGAGCTTTTCGTCCCCCTCCCCCTTCTTTTAATCTTTTCTTCCTCTTTATTGTAGGGATTCGCATGCTTGGTAGGGGTGAGTAGTGAGCTTAACTCTTGCCGAAGTCTTCAATTTTCTTCATTCCTCTTCATTGCTGTCATTACGGGAAGTAAATCGTCCTTTCCCTTTTGTTGTCTTTTTGTCCACATACCGATCGTCATTGTTAGCATTCACATGCTGTGAATAGTGGTCAGTGGGGAGCTTTAAGTCTTCCTGAGGTTCTCGTCACACCCCCCCCCCACCAGTTTTTTTTCAATCTGTTCTTTCCTTCCCATGCTTGGTAGTGGTGAGTGTTGAGCTCAACTCAACTCTTGCCGAACTCTTTTCTTTATTTATTTAATTTTCATTCTTTCAATCCTCTTTATTGTTGCCATTATGCACATGCCTGGAAGTATTGGTAATCAAAAACCTTTCTAGTATTCTCTACTCTAAAAATCAGTTCCCCACCTCCTTGAATCAAGAACTGCGCTTATCCTTTCCGAATTTCATAGCTTTAGGAGAAGGCTATTTCATTGTTAAATTGAAATACCAACATATTGCTCAAGTTGTCTGTGGAGAACATAAAAATTGGATCTGTCCTATACTTCACCTGCATTCTCCTGGCTCAAAAACATTAGAGTTGCACTGGATGGACCGAAGTCACTCAATCTGGTAAGGTATCCGACATGCAAATTGTTCAGCATACCATGAGCCTTATGGAGAGTAGCATGGCCAAGTTGCAGTATTCAGACTCGGATATGTACGGTTTGCAAAAATTGGACCCACAGAAGGGAGTGAAACACGTACCTCTAGCTGACTATATGAGCGTGGTACCAAACGCCGTCATGGACATGCCTTCGCCACGAACGCAGGAGGGGGTGATGCAGATGCGAATCCTGATTTTCCTGGTGATTTTTCACTGAAGACAGCACCAACCAGTGCCCTAGACAATTTTTAATGTTTTGGGAATACGGTGTTAGAAATGCGTGGTGCGTGCTCTTTCTGGACAATTTCAATACAAGATGCATCCCTTAATTCCATTCTTCAATGCAGACAATGCCTGGCTTCAACCCAGGAACGCAAGTGAAAAGTCAAGTTCGATTTACCACAGACAGAGTTGTCACGTTCTATGATCATTTCTGACATGGGTGGAGAAGTTAACAAAGCGACATCGACAGGGCCAATTGATGTCGAATTGACACCACTCAACTTTGTCTATCCAGCATATAGAATGGGAAAGACATTATCCGTCCCGGGCGATCTGAAGGACATCCCCCGGATTTAGAAGGCATTTTGCCGTGAACGTCTTCGGCTTCGAACAAGTAACCATTATACCAATAGTACGTGAGTTATTTCTCTTCTCAGCAGCTTTTTTAGCCTGTCAGTCACTGCACGATATCTCGCAAGAAGACGATTTTCCAAAAGATACTTGATTTCTCGTTTACTTTCATGCTCTTTCCTCCGAACAAGCATTGATCGAGCAGCTTCACGAAAACCTTTAGCGTCGAAAAGTATCTCGCAAAGCAATCGGGAACAGGAGCCCTCACTTCCTCCGAAGCCCCGCACTTTGGCAAGTCTCCCCATTGGCCGGCAAAATTTGATCTGTAACAAGAAGCAAGTGTGTGAAAACTTTGTCCGAAACCCCGCACTTGGACATTCTCAATTCATCCATTGACCGGGGAAACTCGATATGTAGACCGAAAATTCGTCCTTTTTCAAAACCCCGGTATACCTATTCATCTCAGCTCAAAACACTTTACGCTCTCATTTCAGCCAACTCTCCCCAAATCATCCACAAATGCCCATGTTATTTCGTTTCAGAGAGGAACTCTTTCTCGGAAACGCTGAGTACTCAACTATGGGGAAAGTTGGTGGTTTCATAAAGGGAAACAACTTATGTCAAACTGCTCAATAAAGACTGATTGCGTTTCTGTTCCGTGATCCTTAGGCCGTCCGGTCCGGACTTTTGGGCCGCAGTTTCGCATTTCGATATCAGAGTCTAGGCACGTAAAATCTTCGGCCGTGCACGTGCATGCATGCATGCCATGGTACGGTGTTGCATGCATGCATGCCATGGTACGGTGTTGCATGCATTGCATATGCATGCTCGACGCGATCTTGCACGCGCTAGACGCATCGATTTCCGTGATGACATCAACATTCAGGGCAGCAGCCAATCAGCTGCCAGGAATTTCTTCGCAGAAATTATCCGCAAATCGGCCCAAAAGTCCGGACCGGCCTGCCTAAGGCACCACCTAGTGCATTCATCTTATCTTTGCCTGTCAACTTTCGAAAAGTCTCGGCAACGGTAAAAGCCCTCGTTCAAAATCTCAGGTTGAATATCAATTCGGCAAATGCCGAAATTACAATTCTGCTCATTTATTAAAGTAACCAAGCATCTCATCACTGTCAAGCTTTTTTCCAAAATACCCTCTTTGTATGTAAACTTGCAACGAAATTCTCGGTTCTGCAACATTCAAACGGTTAGACATGATTTACGAATAGCTTAGGATTCCATTTTTCTCGATGAACTGCTTCGCCTTATACTTTCAAAGGTTGTCAACCACAGTTTGGACTACGGGATCTAGCCTTTGGCCGAATTTGCTTACCAATCGCTCTCACCTCCACTTTGAAAGACGTGAATCTTACTCTACTCTTGACCCTAGCTAGACATATCCATTCTTACTAAAAAGGCGAAATATTCTAGAACAAAATAAACGTAATGATAAAAACTGAATTGAGTGGATAAAACACCAAAAGCTTGACATTTCCGCTGCTGGAATCGGTTTGGGGAATGAACTCAACCATGCATGTTGTTTCAATCCTGTGATCTTTAAAATCAGGTCTGCAAAGCTTAACTTGCCGTCTGCATTGCTTCAATCCTATAACCATGAAAAGTCGGCTCTGAAGAGTTTGTTTGTCAATCACACTGTTTCAATCTCTCATCCTCAAAATTGGGTCGGAAGGCTCTGTTCAGCATCCGCATTCATTGAATCACGTGACCCTCAAAATCAACTCTAAACGTTTTCTCAATGTAAATGATTAATGATGCTTCAATCCTGTAACCCTGAATAACGAAGCAGAACGGCTTTACTCGACATCCGTAATGTTTCAGTCCCGTGGTCTTCAAGATCAGCTCTGAAAGGTGTTTTCGTCATCAATATAGTGTCAATCCTGTGGTCCCAAACTCGACTCTAAAAGGCTCGGTTTACCATGCTCACCTTTAATACTTCAAACCGAATCGACACAACTCGAGTTTTTTTTCCACAGGTCCATCATCATGAGAGCCATGTACCCTGCTCCATCTTGTTCAAATGCAATGCTATGGTGCGTAGAAGTATTCGCTTCTCCGCTTTTGGTGTTACCACTTCGGTGATTTTCCGTTGTAGAGAGATCCTCACCCAGAGGAAACCTTTCATTTCCTTGCCAGGTTGTATTTCTTCGCTTCTCCGCTTGAGGGTTTCTACACACACCTTACATTTTTACAACATCATCCATTATTCTTCCCGCCGTTCTCCTTTAAATATCCTCGGTCTCGTTCCTGCGACGAGAATTGAGCCACTCTATTCCCCAAAACTGGTTTTCTCCTACAGAACTCGATTGACTTTCCACATCCCCAGACTGTATATTCTGTACCTGTTTTTCTAAAGCTTTTCCAAATCCCTTAAAAGGATCGTGGATTAAATTTTTCAGGAAAACCCTCCATTTCACAAAAAAAAACTATCCGCTTACCTTATACTTAATCAATTTGAGTTGTGGTCTGGGTAGTTCCTCTGTTGAAGCAGATAATTGTGTAATTCTCCTGATCGACACAAAGTAATGCTAATCCTCTCTGAACTTGGACTTGTCTAAAGCATTCGTGTAACCAGAACAACTACCAAAGTGCAATTACTTCCATATCATACTCCTTGTCAAGGATATCCGCGTACTGGTAACCCTCACAGTCCAATTGTCTTTTTACTTTATCAGAAAAAGGATAAACTCCTCCCCTTTCTTTAAGGTATAAGCACTAGAGGAATTAAAGCTTTCACTCTTGGCACATTGTTAAGTCTCTCGCGACGTATGCGTCAGCCTGATAGAAGTCTTTACGGAAAGTCAGATGAGGGACGCATTTCATGGGACACCCTTTGAAAACGCTCCATCGGATTCTCAGCTATATTTCCCACTCTAATTCGAGAATTTCAAAAAAAAAATGCTCACCCCTTTACATGGGTATTCGCGGGTTGACACGGCGGATTGAAAACAGAGAGATTTACGGTTACTAAGGGGAAACATAAATTCATTAACAATGAAGGCCATGATCTCGATCATTTGAGCTCCTAAGTATACCTTCAACTTGAACTGCGATGCACGAATTGTCATCGAGTTCGCAAATTGAACAGTTACTTCCAAGACCACCTCACAGCGCCAGCAGTTTACGATAGATATTTAATTGGATCTGCATAAGGTAATGAACAACGGATTTTGTGATTGATTAAGGATAATACATTTTTCTCTTTTTCCCCTTAGGTGTATAGGAAAATAATGGAAAATAATGAAAGGAATCAATATGAATGTCTTGGAGAGCAAAGAGCTATTTCATAGAATCATCACAGGGTCTCAGTTGGATGTTCCCAGAAATAAACTTTTAATCCTTAGAAGAGAAGCAACCCTTCGTCGTTCATAGACATGCAGTTAACAGACATATCCACATTAAAGAAATGAAAGGCACAAACTTTTCCACATGTCCTTCTTAACCCGGAATTTGTTCTGTGTGACTTTCCCCCCTATTACTGATAGCAAAAACTTCCAGCAAGGAGTTCCCCAACTAAACCATGTGTTCTGCATGTCATTGATTCCCGGTTTGGGAGTATATAACGTATCACAGACACTCTTTTCCACATAAACAATATGGGACAATGTTCTAGTTATGGCTTTGAAACGTCGTAGTCAGAGTGAATGTCTTTCAGAACTTCACATGAACTGGAAAGGGCGAAGAAAGTGCGATGCAAGGAGTGATAAAGTGGGGTAAAAGCTAGGCATTTTCCTCACAAAGACCACGTGTTTGACGCTTCATGGATAACAAACCAACCATTCAGGTCTCATTTTCAAGTTCTAAACTAGAGATGGCGAACAAAGCCATTCAGATTAGATTTTTACTTTTACAGGGCTCAAGTATTACATATTGCGAGCAAAGCAAATGAGGTACGACTTTTCATGGTTACAGAATAGAAGCCTTATGAGGTGTTAAGGAGGAACAGAGCCTTCAGTTTCGACTTTCACGGTTGCAGGAATCAGGCATTCCGGATGGCGAGTGAAGCCAAAGTGAGAGTGCCCAAATAGAGAGGTTAGGAGAGTCGTAAGTGCCTTCGGTCTCAGGGCGTGAAGAGCAGCAGATCATCTTCGTCTATCGTGCCTTCCACGTATGCGTTGGCGAGAAGAGATCCGCAAGCTTCCATTTCTTGCCAATCATCCAAATCGTTTCCAACATCGTCCATATGCACTGCCGTAGGCCTGCACGCTCCTGTATTGAAAGGTTTGTGAAAATTTCGACTTCCAACGAGGGCTGAACGGAGGAAAACCGGCCAGAGACTCAAGACTGTGGCCACAGTACTATTAGAAGCGCGCGAAGCCCAGTCAGCTTGGCCATTGCCATATGCATGTCGCGCGCGCGCTTTTTGTTAGCCATGACCACCATGGCCCACACATGGCGCGGGACTGCTGCCGACTCACCTAACCTCTCGAGCGGCTGTAAGAATTCATTTACGAACGGACTCACGCTTAGTCCGATCCGGAGCCACTTACGACTCAACTAACCTCTTTAATACGGGGATCCGGAGGAAGTGAGGGCTGCTGTTGCTGGGTACTTCGTGGGTTACTGCGGGAGGCCAAATATAATGGTTACACTGCTCGATCAAAGCTTCCTCGGAGGAGGTTGGCACCAGCTTTGATTTCTTGAGGAAACAACTCGAAGTGAGCGTTACGTCAAGTGTTTTGGGGGCATATTCTTTTTCTTGCGAGATCTACTGCCTGGCTATATTTATTGGGGAGACGGGTCTATCAAAGGTTCTTCGGGGAAAGGAGCTTTGATGTAAAGGGAAAGACGATTAACTCATGTGTTATTGGCACCAAAGTTTCTATTTCCAAGCCAAAGACGTTAGTGGCAACATACCTTCCCGGTAGAGTGGACGTCTTTAAGAGCACCCGGGACGAAAAAAATCTGTTCCCCACGGAAGAGCTGATATTTACCGACACGCTGAGCATGCTTCACCGTGGAATGGAGGGTCGGGAGTAAAATCCTCCCGAAGCACCAACTGTCATCATTTATGCATGCATGCATGGTCTGTTTATTCTTCTAATAGAGTGGACGTTCGACGTAGTCCCCGGTTATATTCTCATGGAAGGCGTTCCGTGGGAATATTGAACATATCAATTGATTGTCAGGCATCGTGATTCCGAAGAGAACAGCACTTTGATGCATCCCTGTTTCTTTTTCAAACGAGGCGGAAGTTCATTGTAGCCGCCGGTCATCGAAGGAGGGAGGGTGATTCACGGGACATCCGAAGACATTTGCTGTCCATCAGTTATGGTAATATGGTGCGAAGAACTCGACAACGTGAGGAGGATGTGAGGAGTCTTTCGCTTCAAAGCTCAGCCGGGCTGTCTCACATAGACGCCAGCGCCTACAACGTACCAGTGTAACCATCTGTACGTCTTAAGGTCGGGTTAAAGCTTTGGAATAATCGACAAGCGAGTATTTTTTCATGTACCCGGAAAAGGTAAGAAGTTCTTTTCAGAGACCTGAATCAACGAGGCTTTCTTGAAATTTCGATTGGAGAGAAGCAGGCGGAGTATTTTTGTAGTATTTAATCTGTAAACATCGAACGTTGGCTGATCAAATTTTTGAGGAACGATTTCGGACGTGGAGTTTTGAAGTTGGATCGGCTGTGTGGTAAACTTTCGGCTTTCTTTCTGAAAAATGGGGAGGTTCGATCCACAGGTGATCAAAGTTGAAGCTTTCTTTCCGAATAAGGTTAGAGCTTCAATCCACGGTGAAGCGGGGTAATTTTTCGGCGGCGATCGGAAAAGGGGCATTTTCTGACGGACGTCCGGAACGGGGATTTTACGACGGACATAGAAGAGCGGCGCATTTTTCGATTTTTCCACGGAGATCGGAGAAGCATAGGGTTGCTTTTTTTCTGAGAGGGAGGAGAGAAGGTAGTGTGTTTCCCAGCTGGAGTGTTGGGATAAGAGAAAATGATTGTTTTTTGTCGACGGAGATCGGAGAAACAGGAGATTACTTTTGTTGAGCGTGAGGGGTTGCTGTTAAAGCACGAAAACTTTCTCCTGATGGTCGTCTGGTCTTGCGACCATTCCTGGTGGTCTAGACGCCCCATTACTTCAGATCTAACTTACCGCGGAGCCCCAGCCATACTCACAGTGACTGCTGGTTGGAATAGCCTTGGAAAAAGTTAAAACGTGCATCTCAGCCCAACAGTGAATGGCATTGGTAATGTGAAAAGAATAGTTGGAAGAGCGCACAGAAAGGCTTAACATTTGAGTTTTTTTATGGTGCACTCAAAAGACCAGGAAGTTTATCACCTCCATATTTTGCTAGATTTGAGCTGGAGTAAATAACAATCCACTTTCCTAGTCTACTGCCTGGTAGTAAGGAATATAATTATATAGCAATAAAGGAGAAAATACCTGTAAAACGCAGCAGGATTTTGCACGTGTAGTGAATATGAGGCAAAAATTATTAGACAAATTACTTGATCATTGCTTAATGGGAGGAAAAGATTGAAGAGGCGCCATTGCAAGT
>JAOWAR010159700.1:0-10577 GCA_028571005.1 Clathrina lutea
ATGTATTAAG
Organism: Clathrina lutea; assembly: GCA_028571005.1. Classification (NCBI taxonomy): domain Eukaryota; kingdom Metazoa; phylum Porifera; class Calcarea; order Clathrinida; family Clathrinidae; genus Clathrina; species Clathrina lutea. The sequence goes on from JAOWAR010159700.1 coordinate 11, forward strand.
AAAAGAAGTGTGGAAGGTTATGCCTTATCGCTACATGCTCCCCAGGAACCTCCCAAACATGATTCCGGTCTGATCGAAACAGAACTTCAATATGCTGCAGCTTGTTGACGAGACCCTTTACAAGCTTAGCTATATCTGTTGATTCCTTTCATCACCACAAAACTCTAACTCACCAGAATTATCAGAAAGTGTAATTATGTAATATTTATACATTTATACTTCCACATTTAGAATTTTGAGGGAGGTATTGTGTTTCCTCCCCGTCTTTTCCACCGCAAAGTGCAATGAAGGTCACAGATTATCATTTCTTTCAAATTCACCCCAGCCTTAAAAGGTGCTCTAAACGTCCTATTCTGAACTGCTTTTGGAATTCCTATATATGAGATTAATTATTAGTGTTTTTACCATACTCCGTTGTGCAACTTTGAACATACCATAATGGGTTGAGGCGCTACATACTTAGATTGATTACTAAAATTTGGAAGCACCCAGCTGTAGTCTCGCGTAAGCAGGTCACCTAACCTCCCGCCAGTAACCCAGTCATGCCCCTTACATTAACGACACGCGAAATGTGATCAGACCACTGTAGATAGCCGCGGAGAATTACGCCTAGATGACTGTGTGGGCCAACTACAGAAATGGACGTTTTAGCCAGATAAAAATAAGCATCTTCTTCTATATTGGACAGAAGAGGTTGCCGACGGGAAGCCAGTCTTTTTGACGGCCCAAACTTGCCATGCCAGGAGAGTGCCCAAGACTCAGCACTCGATATGGCAACCTGAACTGCGTGTTTTCCTCGTCCAGACAGGTCAGAGTGGCTGCATAGACGATGGATCAACTCGTCATCGGCCAACAGCTCAGATGGTATCCCAGCAGAAGACGGAAGGTCGTTAATAAAGACAAGAAACAAGATGGGACCTAGGTTAGAGCCCTGCGGTACACCTGCAGGTTTCCGATACGGAGGCGATATTGAATTGCCGACACGAACACAAAGGAATCTGCTACATAAGTAACTGCGAAACCACTCCATACAATCCAACGAAGCACCGCATCGGAGCTTCAAGAGAAGACTTCTATGCCACACTCTATCAAAAGCCTTCATAAATCCATGAAAATTGCATAGTATTAGCCAACGGAATCCATTGCCGGAAGCCGTTTATCAACATTGTAGACAAGCTGAATCACAGTAGACTTCCCTGGTAAAAAGCCAAACTGGTGCGGAGTGACGAAACGGTCCTTCGTTAAATATTTGAGAAGCCGTGATCAGTCACTAAAGAATCAAGCACTTTGCCTACAGAGTGTAAGAGTGAAGCCGGTCCGTAGTTTGACGCGTCGCTAGACTTTCCACGATGCTTAGAAAGAGGGGTGACAATCGCTTGCTTCCGCTCAGAAGGGAAAACATTGGTCGATAAAGAGAGATTGAACAGGAACTCCGGTAAGGGATAGGCAAAGGTTCCTCAATAAGCGTAGATCGCTACTTCCCACCAATCGAAAGTCGTAAAGCTCCCGAGGGAAAATACAATTTTAAGCATACCCATCATAGTCCGACCTTTCTCGGTGCTTGTTGCACGGTAATGCCTCAAGAACGTTAATGTAGACCTAGGCAACAGCGACCTTTATCTCACTTTTCAGGTATCACATCGGCAGAGGTGTGGAAGTTGTGACCCGGGACTGTTGATCATGAGCCTGATAAGCTTAACACCTCATCTTTTAAGACTTCAAAGAGCCGTGAGTACCCCGTTAAGGGGACGAGGCCCCTACCAGACGTTACCAATACGTGGTGATAACTGGTGATTCTAAGGCACTGGCAATAACAATTCTGTGATTCTATCCTGGTGGAGTACAGCTGGACAATCTTCAGTGGTCTAAGTAGAGCTAGAAACAGTTGTGTCCTACGCTGTCACGTTACTAAAGCTACCGTGCACAAATTTAAACCTGAGTTATTCAAACAATTGGAGTTTGCCAGAACAATCCGTTTGCTTTCACTTGCATAGCTTTGGGCGCACACAACATTCAGCTTAGCTCACACACGCTTTTTCACACAATTGACTTTAATCCGCACAAACTCTCACACACCCTCATTGCACTTATACATTATGGGCATCTGCACAATACACGCCCTTGCACATCGTGATAACACATTTCACACCGGTCGGTGTCTAAACATGCGTCGCCGCAACGTCGGCCCGGTCTCTCCGATAGACGCGGATTTACTTGCAGGACGAGCCGGATATTACCCAAGTAGATTATCGAGAACGAGCGGCAATCAAGCATCCCTGCAACTCAGTGCCCCAGTAAGACATCTCTAAGGCGGGAGGTTCACATGCAATCCGGTCAAAACACCGTTCGGCCGTCACATGGAAAATGTTCCCTCCCAGCTTTTACGGAGGTGGCCCGTATGGGTCCATTCTTTTGCTATTACATGAAGATGGCTTGAAATGTCATGTCTATGCATACTACGGGACACGTTAATGACCATCGACAACTTGTCACATTCCTTTTCAAGCGAACCGAATTCGTTTCCCGTCTACCAGTGTGAAAAAAAAATGCTGACCTCCGACCGCTACCGTTAGGATGGCGTCGGCGAACATAAACCGGAGCGGAGGGGATGCAGCAGGCGGCCGCAATTGCATGCTCTTCCTTCCGACTGAACTCGTTTTTGTTCACGGCGTCAGTTCTGTGGACATGGCACATGCTTTAGCCTGCGTCCTCTTCGTTTATCAGCATTTTTGTTTTTAAAGCTCGAGCCATTATCACTCCTGGGCCTGTAGCACTCACCCTGCCTCTTGGCATCTCCTTCCCCCGTCAAGTGAGGGATGCTAGCTTGCGAAGCTCCATGTAGAACATGAAGTTTGTTGTTTGAAGATAAACTTTCCTTTTCGTATACATGAACCGATAAAATCGAACGGGGCCGGGGCTAGGCAAAATCCTACCAAGGCCGTTACCATTTTTACCTCAAGGGTCAGTCCGTCATCACCCCGCCCCCCTCCCCCTGCACAAACACACGAAAACACACACACACTCTCTCTCTCTCTCTCTCTCTCTCTCTCTCTTTCCCTCTCTGTGTCCCTCTGTGTTCATCGGGTATTAGGTCCAGCCGCGACTGAAAGTCCGAGTCGTCGTCTGATTATGAAAAGCAGAAGCTTCCAGCACCCTTTCCCGAGCATTTTTATTTTATTCAATACCAGACAGAAGTCTTGGCCCGAAAGGGACCGTTTCGGCCTCTCTACATTCCAGAGACCGTTTTCATCCAGAATCGGTTGTCAAAGCTGACTTCAGCATCGGCAAGCCTTGAAAGATCCCAAACGGACAGCGCCGAAACCCATTCGGCCAAAATTCCCACAGTGCGGCCGACAGCTTTTTCTAGGCAAGCCTGGTTCGGAAGGGATGGGAAAATGCGCGATATCTTTGTCTTCTGGGGGCAGATCAGTATTGATGTGCAAAGCCGAAAATGCTGCTCAGTATAATCAGCATTGTAGTGAATCTGGGTTAACGACTGCTTCATGATGCAGAAAATTCGAATTGATGCCCATCGTAAGAGGGATGATGTGAAAACTCCAGTTTTCCACACTTCACGGGAAGAATACAAGGAGAGTAGACTCGTTCTTTCCACGACTCTTCTTCTGCCTTCTGCCTCGTCCTCCTCGCGGCCTCATCCTCTTCAATTTCTCTTTTCTGTACAGAGCTGCATGGGCGTATAAGGCTTCTAGTTAGGTCAGTGCTTGTCAAAATATTTCTTCGCTTCTATCAGCATTTTATCTGTATCCCTCCAGCGATTGGAGGACCAACAAGAAAATAAAAATAATTCGTGTGGACAGCCGTCGGTGATTTGAAAGCGCGCGCATGGCGTGCATGAAAGCAAACGACATGACAATTGGCTTTGAGGAGCCTGGAACCACGAAATCGACCAACTGTCTCTGGAGTTGGCGTACGTACGGGAAACAGGTCCCGACGGGGTCGACGAAGGCGACTCTAACGGCTTAGACGATCCACATTCACCCGCTACGAGCCGGAAAATGATTACCCCGCTTCCAGGCCTTGAAAGAAAAAAAAACCGAGAGACACTCGGGATGATAATGTCCAGGTCACATGTACAGTGTTTGGGCAAACCTTGTCAAGGCAAGTGGGGAAGAAAATTTAGGCAGTGTGAGCCTATCTAGACTCGCACTGCAAATATCGCCTGTCCAGTTAGCTAAACCATTATGTACCCGAAGATAAGCAGGAATCGTCCGGGGGTTACTCCAACAACGACGTGTACTTTCCTTGAGCACTGGTCTTGTCTACTGCAGTGGCTAATCCCTAGAAGTTCCACGTCGAAATCTACGTTCGTCTCTCGTTTCTCACGACTAGAGTTGAGCTGCAGAGAAATGTTGATGCTTTCAGAAACTGAGCCTTCCATTTTCCGGTATTTAGGAGTTTCTTATTGTACTTCCGCACGCCGCCGATTGTATCTAAACTAGAAACTTTAAAGCTGTCCCATGGAGAGGCTGCTTCTTTCGCCGTGCCAACGGGGAGAATGAACGCCGCAACTGACTCAGCGAAGAGAAAATAAAAAGCAACGACGAATCTTTAATTTTCTTAAAAAACATCCGGATCCGGTTCTATGTGGGAGGATGTTTCGACGAAAGAAGTTCTTTATTGCCGTTAAAAGTGAAAGTAGAGGAGACGTTCACTGAAAGGAAGGAAGGGAGAGAGGGAAAGAACAATTTTTCCACTACAGGTCTGAAACACGTTTCCGATGAAGCCCTTGGGCGAAACGTTTCCGTGTCGTCTTTCTCCTTTACTTTCGATGTCCCCTTCGCTTTCCAGTCGGGGAAGCAGTATAAAAAGTCGTCGAGGCGAATCTAGTCCACATGGAGCTTTTCATTCCATTGGTCAAGTTTTACTTTCTGAAGACGCGATCGGCGAGAGGGACACTGTTAAAGCTTTCAACTTTTCCAGGCCGTTATGGCCCTCAATTCACGCCTTGCAGCTCAATTTCTTGTTCTACTTCCCGCGACAGTCCTGTTCTTTTCCTTACTTCAGACCTCCGTGGAGAGCCACGCGGCTGGCTCCCTCGGTTCGGGTGAGTTTCTTGCAGTTCTTAGAAATTTTTCTGGACGGTTAGTTGAAGTGTTTATGAATAAATACAGTCGGTGCCAGGTGTTGCTGATGAGAGGTGTCCGAGTGTGATATTCTATAAGAGAAAACTACGTTATTCTAAACTTTAACCGCATTCCTGCGTTCGGAAATGTTTTTCGGTCAGTCCGCGAATGTTAGTATCGATATCCACATTCCGGCACAACTCGTTTGCTTCTCCCAACTTCCCTTTCATACGTTACCTCAGCCTTCATTTAATGAAGTTTCTACACCCCTCCTTCTAGCTGTTTTCGTCTCTCTTTCCGTCTCTATGTCTCTCTCTCTTTTCTCTCTCTGTATCTATTTCTTGCTCTCCTGGCTTCCTCTCTATCTTTCTCACTCTCTCTGTCTCTCTCCCTCTCTCTCTCTCCCTCTCTCTCTCTCTCTCTCTCTCTCTCTCTCTCTCTCTCTCTCTCTCCCTCCTTCTCTCTCTCTCTCTCTCTCTCTCTCTCTCTCTCTCCCTCCTTCTCTCTCTCTCTCTCTCTCTCTCTCCCTCCCTCCCTCTCTGTCTCTCTCTCTCTCATACTGTTCCTGTGTTTGGCATTTTACCATGGTGAGCCTCCCGATCAGAACCCCAGTCTTGCTTGGGCAATTCAAAACTAATTTAACCCTATCCTTTCCCGGCAATTTTGTCTCTCAAAAGCGCAGGGGGCCCTTTAGCGTTTGACACTTGCCTGGAGAGCCATTTCCGTTCGAAGTCTAGCGCCTTTACATTTTCCTAATCTAAAATATGCGTCAACTCGACATGCGCGCTCCTCTACCGCAAGACGATCAAACTTTCCTGATCTGGCATGATATTGATGCTCGCTTCTCCCGACAAGGAATGACCTGGAGCCTTCTTCGATGGAATTATCGGAGCATATTGCACAAACCATTTCGTACTGTTCCTTTCCTTCTGTCCACTGGCACTAGTACGGAACCCTTAATGCCTCTAAATATTTGCCACTCCCAGGGCTAAGCCTTCCAAAAAATCTGGACTCCACCTCTCGTAGTTCTGTGGTGAGCTGCTCACTCCCTCCTTTTATGCACGGCAACATCACCATGGCATCTGAAATTTGTCACAGATAATCAGATTTCTACAACAAGTTTATTCCGATGATCTCTTGATACTTGATGCCACAGCGGTGTTGCCAAATGTAATGGCAGCAAGACTAACTTTTGTTCCAGTTAGCACACCCGCGGCGAACCTACTGGCCTAGTGGTGGACCACCTCAACTAAAACGGCGAGTCCTGCATGCGCTTGCTGGAGACAGAGGCCTCCAACAGCAAGAACATGAAACCTGATTGTTGACAATACAGCATTCGTTTAAACCACCCGTCTCTTCCAGATTTCATCATCTCTCTCTCTCTCTCTCTCTCTCTCCTCTCTTCTCTTCTGTCACCTCTTGGACTGTTGTCTTCCCCTCATCGTATGCTATCACCTGTCATTATTTCCCCCTTGTATTCTGACCCATCCAACCCTTCCATTTCTCTTTACTGAAGTTTTCACACTTCTGCATGGACAAATACCCTGGTCCGGTAGTCATAAGCAGTCCACCATTTTTGGTTCTTTTGGAAGACCGAAAGACAGACAGACGCACACCGAGAGACAGACGGACAGACAGACAGGCAGACAGACAAATGGACAGACAGACAGACAGACACACACACACACAGACAGACCAGACAGACAAACAGACAGACAGACAGACAGGCAGACGGAGATAGACAGACAGACAGACAGAAAGACAGACAGACAGACAAAGACAGGCAGACAGACAGACAGACAGACAAACAGACAGGGACAGAGACAGACGGACAGACAGAGACAGTCAGAGAGAGACAGACCGAGAAAGACAAAGATAGAGACAGACAGACAGACACAGATGCACACACTTTTTTATTTTGCTCACTCACAATGGAATCACAATTCACCTTTCCCTTGGGTCCAACTATGTTTTGTATCAATTCTTGACACACAAACACAAACACACACACTTGCTTCAGGACTGGTTCTGGTATTTCGTTGGACTGGTTGTGTTTCGTGTTCTACAAGGATCGTAAGTGTTTTTTCCGCTACTTTCCCCTACTTACCTACTCTTCTCCGTCCACGCACACTTTTTGTTTTGTTTTTACTTCACCCTATCCTACCCTTCCACTCAGCTCCAAGCTCCAAGCTCTCGACCCATGCCGGAAATGCATATATCTGGATTGCTACCAAGCTAGCTATGGGCTACGTACACTAGAGTTGGGGGCTTCCCATACCATATCATCACAGTAGCGTGAGCTCCAGATCAAAATGATAAGTTCAAAAAGCTGCCAGCGGTACACTGCTCTTCCTTTTTTCCTTTCTGCTCAGTTTCTCTCGTCTCTTTTGCTTACTCTGGACGGCCCTGGAACCCGTTGTTATCTCTTAGTGCCCTATCCTGTCTTAAGATAGGTCCCAAAACAGGTGGGCATAAAGGTGTCTAGGTTGTAGAGTTTTTTTTCTTGTATTGGGATGATGGCGCCTCAACTGATGAAACAGGCATTCTGCTCCTATTGTAACTTTTTCTTTCGTTGACTGACAACGAAGTCGCATGTCACCTTTCCCTTTGGTCAAACTATGTTATGCATCACTTCTTGACACACACACACACACACACACACACACACACACACACACGGAGGAGAGCCTGTCATTTTTTTTGACACGCACACACACACAGTCATACAGACAAACAGACCAGACCAGACCAGACAAACTTACAAACACACGAAGCTCTGCCTTTCAGTATTCGAGAGGAGCCTTAAGGGAGCAAACTGCCAAACATGATGAAAGCTACCACTCCATGCTCCAAAGCATATCACTTACAGAATCTGGGATCCACATCAATTTGTTTGCTGGGTAGATATGCTCGCCCGAGTGGGTGACGCGAAATTGTCCCTTTTCTTCGTCAAGCGCAACCACTTGTATCTGTCATGAAAACGTCGCAAAAAGTGCGGCTGCTAGAAATATTCTAGGGATGTGGCTGGAGAAAAGGCTGTGCTTGAACCAGTATCACTAAGGTAAACAGATGCACCGACCCGGGACGAATGCGATCGGATGGATGACTTACCTTGTTCGAAGCATCCTCGATTAAACTGCCTGTTGCTAGACGAAGACCTCTGTCAGACCGCACACTCCAGTTCAAACCATAAATTGTCCATGGTGAAGAATACCGATAAATTTCTTTCTTCTTAGACATTGCGGTGGTCAATATCGCCAACTTCAAGAGGGAACAGAATGACCTAATTGATTCCAAATGTCAACTTCCCAGAAACAAAAGAATGCAAATGCTTACTAATATAGCCTACAATCCGAAAGCAAGTCTCTCTTGTCCTGTATTCCCGACAGCAAAATCTGGAAAGCTAGCTGTTCGGTTCACACATGCATGACTCGATGATTACGCGTGCATGACAGCAACGTACAATCTTCGCGTCCTCACCGGTCAGTGCGCTGCATGCATTAGCGTGCGAGGCTTTGCCACTCATGATCACAGATCACACTACGTCTACTACTATGCTATGCATGCAGCGCAGTGGCACGTCCATCATATCAGTAGATCTACATTACATGTATACCATAATATCATGGTATACGTTGATCTACCCTCGGATTATATATTATTTATATATTATATGTTGCAACTCGTTGCACCGCAACGCTGAATGCCTCGTGCCCAACATGTTCCGTGGTCAGCAAGATGGGCGCTCGCGGTTGAAGGAATGAAGCGGTACTGTTAAAAAAGTAGATTGCTCTGAGGGCAGACTGATAAAATGTGCCACAGGTAAACTGATTAGAAGTTTAGGAAGCAGACGGAGGGCAATGGGAAAAGGGTAGGGAAAGATTGACAAGTCTCCTCTGGTGGTTAGTGCTGCAGCGGGGCAGAACCAGACTTGCAGCCGGGAAATCACACACACCGCACCTGACCGGCGGTGCTCAGCCGGTAAGCCCGGGGCTTGACAAACTGCCCGGGATTAGTAGGGACTCTTATCGTTTATTATCCACTTGGAAAAAACTTACACAGTTATTTATCCCGGGTAAACGGAACGGACCATGGTCACCTTGTCCATGGAAGCCTTTCGCTGACTTTGAAGTGTCGAGTGACATGAAACCCGCGGCAAAACCCGGCTCTGATTTCTGCTGTCCATATGCTTGGGCGTTTTGAGTGCGGATTGTCTAACTGAGCCGGTAACGGGAAGCTCTAAGTATGCTGTGCTGTGCAGGCACCGACATTAGGTGTAGAATAATGGAGTGCTGTCCACTTTACTGAATCAATTTGGTGATCCTGACACCTGCCCCATCGCCGGCCCGCGGCAACTCTGATCATGATGATAGCTTCCTTTTTCCGATGATGCCCAGGCAAAGACAAAGAACACGTTTGTGAGATGCGCGTGCCGGCACCTACGTATACGCCTGCACTGACGAACATAGCCTGGGCCCGGCCCGCTGTGTGCGTAACGCGGGTAACATGTATTTCGCACGTTTAATTATATTGAAGCGAAAGTACAGTTCTGGACTTAGAAATCGGCCACCCGAATATTCATATTATGCATAAGATGTATAGGATAATAGAGAGGGTTAGCATACGGTCATGAAGACTACGGTATTTTTATCGTCACAGTTGGGAGTCGGGGAGCAAATCGAGGGTTAGCATACGGTCAAGCGGTCGTCATGAGCACATATACGCTGTTTGTTTGGCAACGCGTTCGCGTTCCTTTGCACTTCCAAGATGCTCAAGTTGGGCTACATATATGAATATTTTATTTTATTTTATTTCTTCAGATTTCCATTACTTGCTGTTTCAGTCGCTGGTTCTGACCACAATGCTTCCGTCGGAAGAGGTTGCCCTGTTGGAAAACTTCTTAGCGCTAAGTTGCGATGAGAAAGTTTTTTTTTTTTTTCACCTGGACTGCAATGGTCGACTCATCTGCATGACCTGCTGAAGCGCGTTAGCCATCGGGTCCATATCATCAAGCGGCTTGCATATCGTCTCTCACCTGGGTTTGTTGTAAAGCCCCTGTACACTGCTTTCCTGCGGCCCTTTTTGGAATATGCGAGTGTAGTGTGGGATAGCAAGTGCCTCAAATTTGACCGGATGGCCCTGGAAAGGGTTCAGTTGTCTATTGCGCGTGCCATTCTTAAATGGCAGCGGCACACTCATTCAGATGCTGAAGTCCTGCAGTACATTGGCTGGCCCACAGTAGCCTGGCAGCGCCGAAGGGCCAAACTGAGTATGTTTTGGCAGCTGGTGGTCCACCTGCTCTCCAAGCCATTGCGACCCGCACCGCTGGGGCTCCCACTGGGTACAATTTGCGGAACCAACTTGGTGTGGAAATCCCTTCTTGTCTGCCTGTCTCTCGACTTCATTCTTTTTGCCTTCTGCCATCGTTCTTTGGAATGCCCTTCCTGTTTGTGTATCTTCCTCTAAGTCTCTCTCTTCTTTTT
>JAOWAR010159711.1:0-10577 GCA_028571005.1 Clathrina lutea
TTCTCATTTTCAGTTACATTGATGTGACCAGAGCGTCTCTCTCTCTCTCTCTCTCTCTCTCCCTCCCTCTCTCTCTCTGTAATTTTTAACCGTTATGAGGACCAAATAGCAGCAGGCGACCTGCTGATCCACTTGGCTTTCTACTTCAAGAATTGTACTCGAACAACTGAGCTAGACAGTCACACGTGCTCGATGATGAACGATCAAAGCCAGCAGTGGCCTGGATCTGCGAGCTCGTCATTTTATCCGTGCCGTGCGGACCCTTGCCCTATTTTTAGCAACAGGGATTTCCCCTGGCACGTTTTCATGGGTTGCCATTTACCACCTTTCCCGCTGAGGTAGAGAGAAATTGTTTTGGGGCATGATAGTATACTTGTCACAGAGGCCATCCTTGAAAAAAAACTGAAAATGACCCCAGCAAGAAAACGAGGGGGGGTGCTACCCTTTAGAAGGAATTTTCAAACCGTGCGTATAGACGGCTCCATAGAACAATGGCGCCAAGCATCGCTGGGGTTTACCGCCAGCTCAAGTTTCAAGTTTTTCAGTCAAGGAAAGCTCCCTTCACGACATTCAATAGGATTTGGAGCTCCCTGTCCTAAAGCTAAAGGCGCCCCAACGCATACGTCGGCTGTCTTACGGCGAAGCAGTATCTGCCTTCCGACGCAGCTTTAAGGCCATCACGGTGTTGACACGGCAGACTAAGGAGATTGAGATGCAGCTGCACAAGGATGGCTTAGTCACATAAAGTTCTTCAAGATTGTGGCGAGCTTTTTCTCCTGGTAATTGGCGATGTTTTGCCCGAGCTTGTGTTAGCGGCGGTCACACTGAAACAAATCACGCGATTAATCGGCCGATTACGTCGTTGCTATGGTAATTCGACAATCAACCTATTTTAATCCGAAGGATTTAATCGCCGCCGGGGGCCGATTCTCTACCTCAGATTATTATAATCGTTAGATTCTTTTTTGTTTTTATCCTGTCGTACTGTTTTTAGCTGCAGCTCGTTGACAGGAAACAAACTATCATTGATCATGATATCGATGTGACTCACCAACAGTCTGTCAACTCTCTCTCTCTCTCTCCTCTCTCTCTCTCTCTCTCTCTCTCTCTCTCTCTCTAGTTCCGCTCTCTACTTTTTCATTCTTTCTCCTTTTTGTGTGACAACCTGACACCCCATGCACGTTGTTCTTTGTCGGTGGGAACTGCGGTGCTCAGTTGTTCAGTGCGCGGCGGTTCGATTCAGATCAATAAGTGGACGTACGATCTCGAGCGTCGCTTGCCTGAGCTGTGGGTTGAGAGTAAGAAGAAGTCTGAGAAAAGATGGCAAACCAAGAAGTGCAGGGTGATCGCGAGACGTTTGGCGGTTGAAGGTGATGACTGAAAGCGGGTCTTCACGACGCAAGAGACGGTCGAAGCGGAGGCAAAGGCGCCAGAAAGCGTCCGTTGTCAATCGAAATTGTTTTCTTGTACTCATCCTCCACATCTGAAAAATCATCACCCATGTTCATGAAATTCAGGAAAAACTGGCCCTCCTAAACACTATCGCCTCGAGGTGCCGCCCAGAAACGCCTCTGCCTCTGGCCACAGAGATTGCCGATGAACGCCAAATGTCAGGTTGTGACATGAGGAAGGCAAGTAGAGTGAAACGATCGACACCATCCCAGGCAGAAAAGCACGTCCGTCTTCCGCAGCACTGACGTTACCCACTGGCAGTAATAAGTTCTGCTGCTGAATGTGAAGAACGCCCATCAGCAGCATGCTGAACATGGCAATATTCCTTCGGCGCTCCATCTTCTTGGGAAAAAGCCTCAATCGACAAAGCTGTCAAAAGTCTCGTTTCTTTCAGGTGTCACTTGTCATGTCGCATGTCACTGGTCAAAATTAAATGACAACTGAAACTTGTGGATTCTGGGGCGAATTTTGTAGTCAAGGCGGCAACCCTTTTCCAGCCTCGTAATCGTCGGATTATCCGAACATGCCAAATCGTAGTGTGGCCGTAATGAAAAATCTTTTGAAATAATCTTCCGATTATGATCACTTGATTTAGATGTGTAATTGCAATAAGCTGTACATTGAAACTCAGATGTGTGATTGCAGTAAGCTGTAGATTGAAACTCAGATGTGTGATTGCAGTAAGCTGTAGATTGAAACTCAGGTGTGTTATTGCAGTAAGCAGTACATTGAAACTCAGATGTGTGCATACAGTGACGTGTACATTGAAACTCAGATGTGTGATTGCAGTAAGCAGTACATTGAAACTCAGATGTGTGATTGCAGTAAGCTGTACATTGAAACTCAGATGTGTAATTGCAATAAGCTGTACATTGAAACTGAGATGTGGGGTTCCAGTAAGCAGTAGACTGAGATGTGTGATTCTAGTAAGCTGTACATTGAAACTCAGATGTTTGATTCCAGTAAGCTGTACATTGAAACTCGGATGTGTGATTGCAGTAAGCTGTAGATTGAAACTCAGATGTGTGATTACAGTGACGTGTACATTGAAACTCAGATGTGTGATTGCAGTAAGCTGTAGATTGAAACTCAGATGTGTGATTGCAGTAAGCTGTACATTGAAACTCAGATGTGTGATTGCAGTAAGCTATAGATTGAAACTCAGATGTAGATTGAAACTCAGATGTGTGGTTGCAGTAAGCTGTACATTTAAACTCAGATGTGTGATTGCAGTGACGTGTACATTGAAACTCAGATGTGTGATTGCAGTAAGCTGTACATTGAAACTCAGATGTGTGATTGCAGTGACGTGTACATTGAAACTCAGATGTGTGATTGCAGTAAGCTATAGATTGAAACTCAGATGTGTGATTGCAGTAAGCTGTAGATTGAAACTCAGATGTGGGATTGCAATAAGCTGTACATTGAAACTCAGATGTGTGATTGCAGTAAGCTGTACATTGAAACTCGGATGTGTGATTGCAGTAAGCTGTAGATTGAAACTCAGATGTGTGATTGCAGTAAGCTGCACATTGAAACTCAGATGTGTGATTGCAGTAAGCTGTACATTGAAACTCAGATGTGTGATTGCAGTGACGTGTGCATTGAAACTCAGATGTGTGATTGCAGTAAGCAGTACATTGAAACTCAGATGTGTAATTGCAATAAGCTGTACATTGAAACTCAGATGTGTGATTGCAGTAAGCTGTACATTGAAACTCAGATGTGTGGTTGCAGTAAGCTGTACATTAAAACTCAGATGTGTGATTGCAGTAAGCAGTACAATAAAAATCGGATGTGTAATTGCAGTAGGCTCTACATTGAAACTCAGATGTGTGATGGCAGTAAGCTGTAGATTGAAACTCTGATGTGTTATTGTAGTAAGGTCGACATTGAACTTCGAATGACTTTACCTAGAAAAAAGTACCACACGCACTATTTGAAGTGTTGATTCTCTTGTCCGATTGGCCGAAGATGCCCCCTTCACACCAAACCAACAAAAACTACATTCTCTCTTTCTCTCACACACTCATTCACTCATACACAAATTCACGGGAAAAGGTGTCATTTGATTCAGCTTTTGTGATACCCCGCTCGAGAGGGTAGACTCGCCTTTCTTTGACAAGGCACATCCATATGGCCAAGACCATAAAGTTTGAATGTGTACCTGGGATGACATGGGAAAGGCTTTGATTGTACCGGGGATGACATGGGGAAAGGCTTTGATTGGTTGGCAAATTCAGGGAGAAAATTCGAATCCAGTACAAATTACGGAGGCTCTGCAAGCCGCAACTCGCTTACCAATCAGGACTGATTCATTAACTGGGTTCAAGTTCAGCAATTTTTACGACTCACACACTCAATTTTCGTGAATTATGTGGACTGACTTGTAGTGCCTTACAAGTGGCGGGTCTTTACAAGTCTGCCCAGTTAAGTCAGCCTCAGGGAGTAGTGGACTAAAAATAGAAGTTCATTTTTTTTTACTTCGCTGACCCCTGGTGCGGTCGATGAGTGCACATGTACATTATCATGATGTCAGAGCATCGGCAAGTTTTATCTCAGTTGGCAGCTGTGCAGAGTCGATTTGCACGGTAGCAATAAATTGCGTATCACCTCATTTGGAATGGTGACGAGGCAGTCGCATAACGAGTCAGCGGTCCGCAATTCGTGAACGAGTCATAGCTTGCATAATCTCCTTATTTTGGGGACAGTACATCTTATCCAAACAAACTCCAGCTCAGTAATGTGTTCCGTTCAAAGCAAATATACGTCTTATCATGTGAGATGTTAATCCGAGTACATTTCACCCGCGCGAAAAGTATATGCTGCATCATTGAGGACAAGTATGTATTTCTTTCATTGATGACAAGTATGTATTTCTGAGCATGTTTACTAAGTCTAAGTCGGTTCATATTGCTATAGTAAGCTATTGATTACAGTAAGCTAGTGTTTATTGATTACAGTAAGCTGCATAATGTCTTCCCTCTTCTGCAGTTCGCACTCAGATTCTGAACTGGTGTTAGGTGCCCGAGAAGGAGTCTTGCCTTCATCTCTTGAAGCAGATACTGCCAGCACTGTGAGTGTGGAAACCACTGTTCATATGGACTTTGCTGATCAAGATGCTACCCCAGATATCTTGGAGGACTCCACTTTCAATCTGGGCCGAACTGGCTCCAACACCACTTTGTCAGTGGATGAGGGAAGTGTTACTTTGACAGAAGAGAACGTTTACAGTGAACTGAGCAACGAATTCCGCCAGATGCACTTCCTGACCGGTCTGCTTCTCTCAGAGCTCACCAGTGTCCTTAGCTGCCAGTGAGTGACGTAACGTCTAGTTGTAGATTGTTGGTTGAAAACTTCTCTTATCTGAATAAAGCATGTCTTCAGATTTGTAAGGGGTTGACTGTTTTCTGTTCACCTTTATAATGTTGCCTTTTCTTAGGATCTCCAAGCTTCACCATCAAACAGTCGTTCTGATCCGTGATATGATGATGAGACATGACATGGATCACCAGCCAGGCACTCGATCACGTATTGCTCTTCTTTACCTGCCATTGCTGAGCATCGTGACAGAGCACTACACTAGCCTGTGCCGTGACTTCGGCTTCACCACTCAGGTCTCAAACACTAGTGAGGAAGACAATGTTCTTGCTTTGGGGGATGTTGACCTCGGCCGCCAAGGCTCGTCAGTGTCTACACCAGGCCAAGGACTCAGCATGCTGGTATGATTTGCAAAATTTCTTGTAAGGAATGTGCTTTGCCTTCTAAAATGCAGATTATCCTGTCTAAGAACAGTAGTCTGCGGATTATCCTGTCTAAGAACAGTAGTCTGTTTTTAGAGCCATGCACCTGTTGCAGGATGTTAGCATTGCTGATATTGAGATAAAAATAGCATAATTATCATGAAATTTACCATGGGAGCTGTTGCACAACAGATATGTACTGCAGATGTTTACTTGCACGTATTCGGCTTGACTGTTGGCTTGACTGCTTTACAGAACTCACACTGCGCACTTACACAGGAGACCACTCGCAACCTCTTGATCTGCTTCTTGTGGGTTTTGAAGAATCTGACTGGCAAACAGGCTAGTGTTTGGTGGAATCAGCTCAATTGGGTCGAGTAAGGAGTGTAGAACTATCAAGCACCCTTATAACCTGTTGCTATGAAGTCCTCTCTCACTGGGACAGTTGATTTTTCTTTGCGATAATTGATAGTTCATGGGAACACCTCTCATGGGGTGCATGGGGCCTTGAAGTTGATAGGCCACACACACCACAGATATGGCTTGGCATTGTGAGTAGTGGGCTGGACTTGTGCACTGTGTAAAGCATGGCCACTTAAGCTAGGGATGAAATTTAATGTTAAATGCAACAACAACAACAACAACAACAACAACAACAACAACAACAACAACAACAACAACAACAATAACAACAACAATAACAACAACAACAATAATAATAACAACAACAACAACAGCAACAGCAACAGCAACAGCAACAGCAACAGCAACAACAGCAGCAGCAGCAGCAGCAGCAGCAGTGGCAGCAGCAGTAGCAATAACAATAATAACAACAACAACAACAACAACAACAGCAACAACACAACATGCAACTGTGCTATATACAACTATGTGACATACAATTGTGCTATATACAACAACTACATGGCATACAGCTGTGCTATACACAACAACTACACGGCATACAGCTGTGCTATGTACAACTACACGGCATACAGCTGTGCTATATACAGCGACTACACGGCATACAGCTGTGCTATATACAGCAACTACACGGCATACAGCTGTTCTGTATACAACAGCTAAACGGCATACAGCTGTGCTATATACAACAACTACACATTATACAGCTGTGCTATGTACAACTGCACGACATACAGCCGTGCTATGTACAACTACAAAACATACAGCTGTGCTATATACAACTCCATGGCATACAGCTGTTCTATGTATAACTACACGACATACAGCTGTGCTATATACAACTACACGACATACAGTTGTGCTATATACAACAACTACATGGCATACAGCTGTTCCATGCACAACTACACAACATACAGCTGTGCTATATACAACAACTACACGGCATACAGCTGTGCTATATACAACAACTACATGGCATACAGCTGTTCTATGTACAACTACACGACATACAGCTGTGCTATATACAACAACTACATGGCATACAGCTGTTCTATGTACAACTACACGACTTACGGCTGTGCTGAGTACAACTGCACGACATACAGCTGTGCTTTGTACAACTCCACGGTATACAGCTACACGGCATACAGCTGTGCTATGTACAACTACACGACATACAGCTGTTCTATGTACAACAACTACCACGATACAGTGAAACCTGCATTTTACGACCACCCCCTGGGGCGGCCCAAAGTGGTCTTATAATGCAGGTTTAGAGGAAAATGCCTGCAAACTAGAGGTGTAACGATAAATCGCGTGTGTGATATCAAAGCATGATATTCGAGAAAGCTATATAATCGCAGCGATATTTCGACCGATTATAGACGGTAGTACTTCAAGATGTCACATTCATGCCTACTCGTTTGGCACAGGGGAGCTTTTGGCGGGAGTCGAGCCGTCTCCAAGTGTACAACTTAGACTGCACTGTCATACATGGATAGTACGCGTAGTACTGAGTACCATCGACACGTGCAGCACTGGCTTAGAAAAAGGCCACTTTCAGTAGACTAGACCACATCTTGAGATGACAGTAGGCGCAAAAGTGTCGCAGTATTTGAGTCAGCCGCAGATTGTCTCTGAAAACGGTGAAGACTCTTTACTCAGGTGGAAAGAGAGAGAGCGTCTTTTCCTAACGGTTCAAGTTTGGCACATAAGCTGTTGGCTCTCACACAGCTTCAGGAAACATAGTTTCCAACCACTAATGTCCTTGTTGCGAATGTCAGCGGTCTCTCCACTCAACACCGATGACTTCACTCCGTACCGCTTCTTGAAAGCTTCAAGCCAGCCGTTAGAAGCAGAGAAATTCTCCGTTCCAATGTCCATCGCCACTCCTCGAGCTTTCTCCTGAAGTAGGGGATCAGTGACGATAATGTTCCGCGATCTCGCCTTGGTGAACCATTCCCAAACAAGCTGGTTCAAGTCCGTGTGTCTGGTTTTCTTGTCTGCCAGGTGTTTCAGCTTCGCATTTGTCCCAGACTTCCAAGAACTCATTATCGCCTCCTTGTTCGGCAAAATGTTTTGAATCTGGGTCATTCCGAGACCAAATTCCGTTGTAAGTGCCCTAGCTGACATCCCTTTGTCAGCCTTCTCGACTACCTTTGCGCATTCAGCCAGCGTTAACACCTGTCTACTCCTTGGAGTCATTTCAAGATGAGGGCGTTCACACAAGAAACAATATGAAAGAATCTTCTAATGCCAAGTGAAGGTCAAAAGCTTTTATCCTCGACGGTCGTCCGATTTTCCCGCCATAGACTGCAGGAAGACCTTCACTGAGTGCAGTAGGCAGTCTACATGTGCGCGTGTCTACGCGATGTTGTGTCAACACTGTTTGCAGTAGATCTGTTGTACACATCGAGTGGCTTCAGTCCGGTCGTGCCATGTCTGCATGTGGTCGCGGTTTTGAGACCGGCTGGTACGCGTGCGGTCGTATAATGCAGATTACAGAGCGAGTTTCAACCAGCTTTTGGTGGTCACTGGTCGCATTTGGCAGATGGTCGCATAATGCAGGTACTTTTCTGTACGAAACCGTCTGTGCACGAGAATGTGGTCGTAAAAAGCAGGTGATCATAAATTGCAGTGGTCGTTAAATGGAGGTTCCACTGTATATAGCTGTGCCATACACAACTACACGACATATAGCTGTGCCATATATAACAACTACACAACATAAAGCTGTGGTATATATAACAACCACACGACATATCGCTGTGCTATATATAACAACTATAATGCATGACACATAGCTGTACTATACACGGCAACTACATAATGACATACAGCTGTGCTATTTGTGACAGCTACATGACATGTAGGTGTGCTATATACAACAACTATACGACATGTAGCTGTGCTATATGTAAATGCTACATGACATATAGGTGTGCTATATAAAACAACTATACGACATACAGCTGTGCTATATGTAACAGCTACATGACATGTACTGTAGGTGTGCTATATAATACAACTATACGACATATAGCTGTGTTATATACAACAGCTACATGACATAATAGGTGTGCTATATAATACAACTATACGACGCATAGCTGTTATATTTTACAGCTACATGACATATAGGTGTGCTATATAGAACAACTATACGATATACAGCTGTGCTGTATATAACAGCTACATTACATATAGGTGTGCTATATATAACAACTGTACGACATATAGCTGTGTTATATACAACAGCTACATGACATTATGGATGTGTGATATAGAACAACGATACGACATACAGCTGTGTTATATATATATAACAGCTACATTGACATATATGTTTGCTATATATAACAACCACACAACATAAAGATGTACTCTATAGAGCTAGCTACTGTCCTTTCTCCTCTTACTATTCTTTCCTTCATTCTCATAAAATATATTCCTTGTGGTAGGTGGCTGAGTAGTTCAAGTCCAGCTGCTCATCTTCTCAACTGTTATCCAGCTTTTGTTGTGACTGCTGTTTTGCTTCTCTGTCTATTTGTCTATCTTTGTTCAGGCAAATTGTTGTTATGGATGTCCTTGACTTGAGTGCCCTGGCATTTGAATACAAGGTAAAGACTGCTGATTTTTTTTCTTCAGCAAGTTCCTTTCGATTTCCACTCAACGTCTGGTGTTTGCTTTTTCTTCTACTTATTCTTACGGGCAGTTTTGGACGTGGACATTGCATATAAACTGAGCAAATTCGTTTTGGCCACACTGCATATAGACTGAGGTAGGGGTGCAACGAACGTTCGAACGTTTGAATAGTTTGAATAGTTCGAATGCGGGCGCAAGGTTTGAACCTAAAGTTCGCCTCCAGCGTTGTTCGAAAGTCATGCGCGGCTGTGGCCGAGGGCGGCCACGGATGCGTGATCAAAATGACAGAAGGTTTCCCGTGCTGAAAATGACCTGGGATGAGATTCGTGAACGTGCACAATGCGCGCGTGCCCGAACGAGGCAGGGTAGCACGTTGAGGGTAGACCACCGTAGACATCGTACACATAGCTGCTGCCTTCAGCGCGAGCGGTAAGCATTTCAGTGGCCAGCAAGCTCTTCCGAGCTTTCATTTTGAGAAGACGATGGCCAGCGTGTTTGGTCTTACTTTGATAGAGATGTGCCGTCCAAGGGAAAGGCAACGTGTAAACTTTGCAATGGACCAACCACTAAGATTCTAGTTACAACGGGTCGACGACTAGCAACTTATGGACGCAAGTAAAATCTCAACATGAGTCAAAACTCAGTGGTGAGAGCTTTTCGTCAGTACCAAGCAGCAAGAAGCTCCAAGGTGGCGTAGCCAATTATCCGTTAGCTAATTTCTTACAGAAGACCGCATGCCCAGATGGTCGAGCACGGCAAATCACGCAGCTCCTCGCGAACTGGTGCACACGGCATGTTCGCCCAATGAACATTGTCAACGACGAGGGCTTGAAGGAACTCGTGACTTTCGTCGAGCCTGGCTACACTGTGCCCAGCAGGACACACATCACCACTGTTTTGAAGAGGCAATATGAGCTTGCTGTTGGTAAACTGAAGGATCTGCTCACGAGTGACGATGCTACTGCGCTATCTTTCACGACCGACATTTGGACGAGTGCGGCAGTGGAGGCTTATCTAACGCTAACTGGCCACTTTCTCACACCAGATTTTAATCTGGTTTCGTGCTGCTTGGGGACTGCACCTTTTCCTGAAAGGCACACCGGAGAAAACATCGCTGGGAAAGTGCGTGGTATGCTGGACAATTTATCTGTACCTGCAGAACGCCAGGTGGCACTCGTGCATGACCAGGCATCCAACATGGAGGCGGCAGGACGAGTCTTGGAGCAAGATACGGAGGAAACGCGATCGTTTTTCAGCGTTGTCTGCGCTCCACACAGGCTCCAAAACACTGTGAAGGCTGGGCTAGAAGTG
>JAOWAR010159722.1:0-10577 GCA_028571005.1 Clathrina lutea
TCGTTTTTACCTGACGAAGGCGGGAGCAATCCCGCCGAAACCTTCAAAACTTTATCGGCTGGTGTTGTGCAAGATATTGGAACATTGTCATTGACTCCCAGCAAGAGCCGCTCTCCTTGAACACTCTATGCTTAGAGGATTGAGTCTCAATTCGGTACTGCTAAACATCGTACCTTGATACATCTTTTCTTCAGATTCATCATCACTTCCACCGTCAGCATCTTCTTGTCTTTTGTGATCTCCAGAAAAGCTTGCGGGGCTTATGGCATTGTCTGTTCCAAATTGGAAAAAGGGTTACGCATCAAGTCAACATCTTCGTTGTTTGGTTTATTGAGACAGACATTTTTATGAACTGGAAATGAAGGATGTACAAACAAGCTGAGCCTATCCACAGTTATCGTGCACGCATTCTTCTCTCATAGTTAGAGAAGGGTGCCTGCATGATAACTGCGAAAAACTTGGCTTGTTTGTAGATGTTCCGTTTCCCCTTAATAAATAAAATTGTCCCGGTAAATTCTAGCAAATGCATAGCTTTAAAAGCGACATCGGACTCTCGTGTATCCGGTCTCTAACCAAAAGTGTCCATGTAGGCTTTCAATGTCGGCACAAACTGAAGGGATAACGATCGTGGTAGGTAATCGCGAAAAATCCCACCTTTTCTTATGCAACAATCAGGAGAGAACAGCGAATTCAGTTTCTGCCCTGGTTATAGATTTACTAACCTTGTTGAGCGTGGATCTGTTCAGCGGGTGGAAAAGAAACGGGCGCGAAAATAGATGCACTATCGTCCAGGAAAACGTCTTCGCTTTCTTGCCGAAGATCATCCCTCTCCCTGTCAGGATTCATATCGCGATCACCTTTCGCTTGCAATTGATAGTAGTACCGATGCTTGTAGTAAGTACTAGTCGATACCCACTGCGAGCAGTGGTTGCAGAAAGGACGACTTGCCTTTCTCCTGCCTATAAAACTCATCGTTCATCAACGCGATGGGGTCGCAGCACTGGAATAAGACAGACAAAAATGCTTAAGGTTTGTCCACTCTTCTACGTTCATGTTTGCATCTACGAATGCCACGACTTGTCACAGTCCGGTGGAATTTCGAAATGATTTGAAACATATATGCTTGCAGTAATCAACATCAAACTTTTCGTTTTGTTTTGATTTCCACTTTGTGTGCTTTTTCGCCCTCCCGGATTCACTGGACAGAAGACCGTGACGACAAACAAAGAAGGTAGTTTAGTATACTGCTAAAGAAACACCATGGAAAAACTGAGGAAAATGGTCACATCATCTACAAGCCTGCCAATAAAACCCAGTTTGACTCACCCTCGCTGGGACTTGGGAGGAGCACCGCACAGAACTGTCCACTACCGCACAGAACTGGCCACTCGTCTCCGCACGTCGATAAAAACGTGAAGAAAACAAAACACTCCCAAGAAGTGTGGAGAACGCACACAGCACGAGCACGTACACAGATCACTCCACGTGTAAAAAGACAGTCGACATGGCCCCTTGAACATGGTAGTGCATGGCTTTCCAAGGAAAGCAAGCGCATAAGCGGACAGCGTTGATCACCGGCCGGGGTGGCAAAGCCTCATCTTAAGGCCGGAGGCTGCCGTCCTTTTGATGTACCCCACCCGCACCTCGCTCACACGGAAGTGTGACCGGAGTAGAACAAAATCTTGGAGCTTTCACAGCGTTGGTAACCAAAAGAAGCGAGGTAGTGGCCAGCATTCAAGCGCCCAGTTCCTAAGCTAGTGACGGGGCACTCGGTCTACGCGTGGTCAATCTTCTTGTTCTCTTTTCCTTTGTTGAGACGACTCTTCTTCAAAGTGATTTGTGCCATGAGGATGTCCGGTACTCGACAACGTCAAGGCTCTAGTCCAAGGTGACTTCTTAGTGTTTCAAACAAGCTAGATTCAGTGTCAGCTGTATTGCCTGGTTAACGGTATTCAAATGTTTTTTATTTGTATTCTTTTTTCAGTCCAGGCTCTGCTGGATATCAGAATCTTTTGTTGTATCTAGTTGGCTTTTTTGAGACGGAGATTGAGTAGTAGTCATTTGTGGTTGAGGACGATGGCATCTCCGCGAAGCGGCCGAGACCAGTGAGCTGGAGGTGGCCACTGGGCCTGGTGCCTGGTGCTTCGACACGGTATACGGTAGCCTCTGTCAGTCTTTCCTTGGTTTGAAAACCGAATTCGAAGCCTCCCTTGACCTGGTAATCTGGCGACGGCCGTTGTGTTTGTTTGACAGTTGTCAGTGAACTCAAAAGATTAATGTTTTATCGCGTTTTCTAAACAGTTCGACGCCTCAGCTAGGAAGACCGAGCGCGCGGAACTTCTATTCAGGGGCGCGGGCAACCCCCCTATCTCGAAATGAAGCTGCAGGCGGCGATCGCCAAACGCCCTCGAGGCCGGCTTCTCGCTGACGTGAACGTGGCCGAGCGCCAGGCCCAAGGCCAGCCACGGGAGAGGAGAAATAAATCACTCGACCTCTTCTTGCTCGTGAGTATAAATATTGACCATGATCTTTTGCTTATTTACTCATTATTCTAGCCGGCGTCTAAGCCTTAGAAAGGTTCAGCTACGGCAACGGGCAAGTCGTTTCATGTTTTTGATTTTCAGGAGACCGTCCGAAACCTTCACCGGGAATGGTCCATAGATGAGCAATTCCGGCCGAGCGAAGGGTAAGCGCAAAGAATCTTTGTTACTTTCATCACTTGAATCATTTGCTGATGAATTTGTGCTGTTCGCTGTTGGATTTTTACTTAGGCTGAGTTCTCTGCACAATTCGCGCGTAGTGAAAAAAACCGCGGCAGCTTTATCCGATGAAGATAGGGAAGAATTCGAACCCTCCGAAATTCGGCGTATATAAGTCATCCAGTGCAGGTGATGACGTTTCTATCTACTGGTGCTTAGAGAAGAAATATTAACAATCGGAATTGAATGTGTGCGCTGAAAAAGGAGACCGCGGCAATCTTTTTACAGTTCGTGCCTGTCATCTAACATTCGATGCCGCAGTTTTGAACTGAAGTGTTGCATGGTCGTTTGCCTTATTCAAATATGTGGCGCAGGCGTGGCAAAGCGGAGGTTTGAAACGTTGAGGAAGCAGTACCTGCGCGAAAGCAAGCAAGATTATTGCGAGGGGGAGGAAAAGAAGTATCGGGTATGAAAAGAAAAAGGCTAAACGAATAATGTACTTACCCAACTCCAGAAGGAGTGCAGATGTGCACATTGTAAATAGCGGAATCTCTCCTGTATACAGCGATTGACAAGCTGCCTCCTTATTTCCCCGCATGCCACAGCTTTATCGTAGGAGAGCGGCGCAGGAAAAAAAATGAGGTCCCCCGTGAGGCGGCTCACTGGGCCACGGTTGGCGCGGAGATGATGTCGAGCGAGGAGAGTGGAGTGGACGAAGAAGGGGCTAAGAGGTTTGTCGCGAAGCGGCCGTCGCGGCGTTCAACCGCTACGTTCTGGTTGTAGGATTTCCTTGTATAATCTTCTGAATT
Organism: Clathrina lutea; assembly: GCA_028571005.1. Lineage (NCBI taxonomy): Eukaryota > Metazoa > Porifera > Calcarea > Clathrinida > Clathrinidae > Clathrina > Clathrina lutea. Next base: position 3,509 of record JAOWAR010159722.1, read on the forward strand.
GTAACCTGCGCCAGTCCAACTAGTAATTCTAGATCTCAAATCAAATTTAAAAAAGAAAACACCTTGCTCATGGATGTGGCAGTGGGGCACATTACTTCAATAAAAAAATTTCCAACAGTGTCATCAAAGAAGGACGGTTTAACCTGTCTTTTGTCATGTGTTTGCCGGCTTCAATTATGTGTCTGTAGAAGGTTGTCTCTTTTGCATTTGCTCTCCGATCTGCAGTGTTCAACAACATGCTGGATGGGCTGGATGGAAGGCATCAGCGAACGCAGAAGGTGCAATCCACATCCTTCAGTCGTAGAAAAGTTGTAGTGGAGAAGGAGTCGCCAAGGAAGGTGTGGACTTCTCAGGTCAGTTTCTTTAATTGACGGCGACATTTAGTTCCTAGGTTTGAATTCGCCTCTTTCCTTTTGTAGAGCTGTGCTGAGTAATTAACACATCTCTTGTGCCTTTCCTGGCAAGCCTGAGAAAAGCAATTAGCCTGAAATGGTAACTAATGCTCTACTTTCTTTCTTCCCTTCTTAGATCACCGAATCAAGAGATACTGAAGGAGATCAACAAGAAAGCGAGGAACAAGAGCGATGGGAAATAACGTCACACATTTTCTTGGGATAGACGACTGGCTTATTACCTGGAAGTGGGAAATTGTCTAAATACTTCCAAGAAAATGGAGGTGATAATAGCAATAATATATATTTCTCTTCAAGCGTTTGCTCACATCCCAGCTTAAGACGTTTCTTCGTCTTATCCTCCCTCTCTTTATTGCTTCTTTTTTTTTTCCAAACTGCCAGCATTATCTCAATCATTGACTTCCACAAGAGTTTGAATAAAGTCATACAATCTTCACAGTTGTACAGTGTGTGTGTGTGTGTGTGTGTGTGTGTGTGTGTGTGCGTACGTGTGTGACTTCAGCCACCATATGCAGTTAGGGGGATCCTCCCACATCAAAGGGCTCTGCAAGAGCATGCACAGCTGGGCTTTCTTTACAAGAGTATCATTCATCTGGATGGAAGAAAGGAGATCCCCTTGATCAGCAAACAGGGCGGACCAAGGGAATTAACTAGCAGTTTTCTCCTGATTTTCTAGTATAATTGTGCGCAGTTCCCCCTGATTTTCTTCTGATCTTCTTGGTGAAATCAGGGAAAATCTGGGAGCTTTGATTTTTGGAAGAACTATAGTTCTCCTGACTTCTTCCCTTTTCCCGGAGAAATCACGGGAAAACAGGGCCCAGATTTTTCTCCTAGTCAGGAGAAATCAGGAAGAAATCAGCAAGAAATCTGTCCCTGATTTCTCTAAACAATCAGAGAAACGAGGAATAAATCCAGCCTGATTTCTCGACCGTTTTTGCTGCGTCAATTCACGTTGTGCGCGTAGTCTATGCACCATTCTACAAATTTTAACTCCCCATATGACATACATGTCACACATGTGTGTCTGTGCATATCGCTTGTAGTGATGTATCGTGGATGGTGATAAATTGGCAGAAATCATTAAGCTACGCTATAGCCGATACGTACTGATTTTTTGAAAGTCTCCATTTCCTGCTACTAAGCAAAGCCACCAAACCCCAGCCAAAGCTGTTTCCTTATGCTTTCGGACGCCTGCGAGCAGAGCTGGGCAATGACAGTTGGCAAGAACAGCAATGGCAGACATAGAAAAGCATATGTGCCTCCAATGTGTTCCATTGTGCTTGATGCATGTTCAGTCAAGTGGTAGAAACAGATTATTTCGTCGTATATTCCACGATCATCAGCCGTTAAGTGAAGGTGGCTACCATGTCGAAAGAGAGCAAAGCACTGAACGTTGAGTATGCATGTATGAATTCTTATGAGTCTTGAAATGGAGAAAGCTTGCCCCAAAAGTAACAAAGTTGAAAAAAGTAACTTTGAAAAGAGTAAGTAAAACGTGAAAAGGAAAAATAAAAGGAGATACGTAGTGAGAAACGGCACTTGCCCTCTTTGATTTTCAGCAAACGTTTGTGAGCACCAACCCCCCATGGCCATACCCATGCCTTCAACTCCTCATGCAACGTGCAGGTTTTTCTCACCTGCACATTGAAGAAGCACTTGTGATTCAGGATATGCCTGAACCGGCGCAAGGAGGCCAATTCTACGTTTTTGTTTCTTTGTAAGAAATCAACCTACTCTCTCCCCTCTTCTTTTTTCCCATTTTCACACTTTACTCATTTTCTTGTCACCTTCACCGATTCATGCATGCATACCCAACATCCAGTGTAAGTCTTAACTCCATCTTGTCTTAACACCGATGACGGCGCAACACGATCAGAAACGTTCCGTTCCCTCAACTAGACTTGACATCTAGCTAGCAACACTTTCTTTGTCCTCCATTGTGTCGGTATGAATAAACATTAACCGTCACGTATGAGGGTAAAAAGAATGAAAGATCTTACCAAGGTCATTGCGGATGGTCTACAACAGTTTCGTCAACTCTCTGTTTCTTTCTCTGCTTCTGCTCTTTCTTCGCTCTTTTTTGTGTCTAGCCCAGCTTAGAAAATGGAGCTATGTTTCTGCTCAATTGTTTCATGGTTTTCATCAGAAAATTTACTAGCAATGGCAAAGACTTTCTTTCAATCAAATCATTTCCACCAGGGAAGAGAACAAAACCTGTGGGTATCGAGATAATACAGTTGCTGCTTATATCCAAACACATCCCTGCAAGTGTTGGTGTGTTGGTTTTGCTGTAAAGGGATGTCTGGGAACTGCAAGCAGTACTGGTCACTCAGCTGAAAGCTGGGGAGCCGCGTCATTTGCGTGTTACTTGCATGGCCTCGAAGTTAACAAGGTAAGAATAGGAAAAAATTCAAAGGTGCACTGCCTTACCCTATGAAAGGGGCTAGCTTAGAGCCATCTACCAAAAAGAAGGCATTTCTTGCAACTTTAATATGCACCCGTAAGTTGCAAATCTCCACCATATGCCAGGGAGTAAAACTGGTTTGCTTAGAACTTAAGAAAAAACTCAAACGTTGATTTCTTTGTTTTCAAATTGGCAAACAACTGCGTAGGGACACCATAAATTTCTTGACCCAATTTTTACCTCTCCGTTGCGAGATTTCTCCTCCGCAAGTGAAAGATTAGGTCTTACAATTGTTGCGATTATATTGAATATCGAAACAAACCTCTTATATGAGAAGTACGATTGCTTTAGTTGCAGTGTGAAGAGATTGCGATCATGTTCTCAACTAAGCAGGATTAAATAGAAAAAAATGAGCAAATGTGGACAAGCCGTAGTATGAAACTGGTGAATTAAGGCGTTTAACCTATTCAGCAGTTAGTGGTCAGTACCTCTTGAATTACTCTTGTTACTTACTTATAGGTCATCGCAATTTTGGTTTGCCAAAACAACATGTGCAGATTTTCAGATTTTTGAAACTGCGTTTGAGGACATGAACGGTTTGTTCAACTTTGTGATGTATTCACATTTTTGAAGCTGTATCAGCATGCCATGATCATCTGTCTACCTGCAAGCCTGGGACTTGACACCACATGTGTCGCCTTCAGATGTTTGCGTACGTATCTGTGTGCAAAGAAAGCTCTTGTCCTTCAAGGCTTCAATTGCACAATAAGGGTTTCACTAACATGAGAATGACGGCTTACTTTGTTGCCTTCGTGAGCTGTGCCAATGTTTTGGGTGCGCGCTTTGACATGGAGTTCGGCCTCCGTCGGTCGACGACAACTGTCGTTCTCCTGACGGTGGCAAGTAAGATTCTTCTGTGCGTGGTCGGACAACACCATCTCGCGCTTGTGTCTCTCAGTCCTGGGTACCAGTCGTCGATGTTCGTCCTCCAGCTGAATGAACCGCTGGCCCCCTTATTGAGTAACCAAGTCTGACGTTCTCGCTTCAGAAGTGTAGTAACAGTCGTCCCTGAACCACACCAAACGGGATGAAGTCTCTTGACGTAAGTTCGAGAGTTGGCGAGAGGGGCGGGCCGGTACAGGGGATTCCCACTACGGTTAAATTGAGGGAAGCGCCGTAGATCTACGTTAGGTGGGCGCGGGGAAGATCGCCGAGATCAACGATCTTCTCTCGAAGCTGAGAGTCCGCGGTCATCATGAGAACTCTCCTCGTCGTGAAGATGCACTTAGCGAGTGGGCGTAGATACAGCCTATTCTGGCAGTAATGCCATTGCAGAAATACTCGGTAAGGTCTCTACAAAAGAAATCTCGCTCATTTCGTAATAATTCTGGAGGGTTTTAGTGAAGTTCTCATCAACGAGAGCTACGGTCCTCGACTAGGGGTGAAGAGCTAGAGTTCCCTTGGCAAAGCCCGGCGTGATCTCATAGGCTTCTACTCCTTGGGAAGTCGTGCAATGACCTGCCGGCTAGTCAGGCGAAATGAGAGCCTGGTCGATCGCCTCGGCAATCGCGGAGAAATTAAACCACAGCTCTAGGTGCGCAGGTTTCTAGACTTAACTCTCCGCTTGTGATATTTCCTCCCTCCACGTTTGAAGATGCTCCCTACTCCTCTTAAAAAGCGCTAGTGTTGATAAATCGAAATACTCTCCTCCGGTCCAGGCGTGCGGAGTGATGACTTCAGTTCTGGCCGAGCGAGACCTTAGGTTTGAAGCGTCGTTTTGGGGGTGATATCGAGTCCGAGTCAGAGAGAAAGTCCCCTTTCTCTTCTGGCATGTGCCCAGGCAGGTCTTCCATAGGTCCACCAGCCTGAAAAGTGCCTTTCGAGACCTCCACCGCCAAGCTTACAGAAAGATACAAATGTACTGAGAGTGAAATGTGATTAGGGCACATGCTCACACTGTCAGTGTGTGTCAGGCATACTTATTCACTTGCTATTCGTTCAATTCCAACATCTCGGGCCGAGCCAAGTCAGGTCAGTATGAAAAAGAAGCCAGTCTCTCCATGGCTGGTATATCAGGACCAGTTCTAATATCAGAATGAACTTAACCTGTTACCCAGGAAGTCTTGATCCGTTCCTCTCCATTGTCCAGTCGAGTTGTGAAAGAGCGCCAGAGGCCATATATGCATAGGACTTCAGCACATGAATCTCCACTGCATTTTGAACACAGGCATGAAATGTTTAAGCAACTAAAAACAAATGGCGTCAGTTGATACATTGGGCTATTGATAAATCCAAAGTTCTGAAACACTCCTGACTTAAACTTTTAGGTGGCTAAAACGGTAACCTGACAAAAGGCTCACAGGTGATTAACAAAGATATTTTCCTTTGTCAGTAAAACGAATTAAGTCAAGCTGCTCTGCATCGAAAAGATAGAATTTTCTTTGGAACCTCCGCCTTCAAGGAAAAACAGGCTTGCTTTCTTCCAATAGAGACCCGCGAGGGGTGGGTCTTGTAGGATAAGCTTCACGTGGCCAATTACATGTCTTGGGCCAAAGTAAAAGTACAAGAGACATCACTCGTTTCCTTTCCCTTCAAACTTTCCCTCCTTCCACTGTACAGATATTGCTAGCACGATGTGGAGTTAAGACAGAAGATCTTTCTTTTTCCAATTGCACCCGACCGAAAGCTGTGCGTCTCTCTTAACCCGTTGTTCTTATGCAGACCTTCGCGGAATATATACAGCACGTATTCACATTCACAATCAGACAGAAACACGATGAGGACTCGGAACAACACCAATAGGAAATGAGAGCACTTCCCTTGTTGTGTTGGTCTTAAACTATCGGAGCCGTCATAACAGCTAGGCTTTTCCGGTTCATGTCGTTTCAGGTCATCGTTGATTCGTCGGTTGATTGTATGACGTGCTAATTGGGTGGGTGCTAGCCACAATACCGTTTTCTGCAAGTCCATACATCTAGCTTCGGAAAGATCTGAAACGACTGAGCACAATGAGCAGACGACGACTTTCGATAAAGTCAGTCGAGAGATCATTGTACTGATAGGTTTTGTGCAAACAACGCCTACTTACTGCATCTCTCAGAAATGTTGTACGACTGCCGCAGATTTTTCCGGGTGGATACTTGACAGCCTGACAAGCGAGAAGCCTCGCGGAAGCAACCTCGATGGCGCCACGACGATCATCCAAATCTAGAGGATCGTTCCGTCTGCAACTGCACTTTGGAAATCCTTAGCATTTTTTAATAGTCACGCTGCTCTCGTTCTACCTGCTCCTCGTTGCTTGACAAGCACGGCTCCCTTTAGTTCTCTCTCCTTGAGAAAATAGTTGAAGGCTGGTCCGAGCTTATCCACGATCGCATTGGCAGATGATATCCTGTGTTCACTCTGCAGCGATCGCCCGCACGTGGTCAAGGAAACTGGACTGAATTCGCTAGCAACAAGGCCGACCGAACTGTCCAAATTTTTTCTTTGCCTATCTGAAAGGCTGTGGACTTTGCGTTTTATCTACACCTTCCCGTTATTGCATTCAGAGGGTACACATTCACATAAAGACTAAGGTTAAGATTCAGACCCACATACACTTGCCAGGGCTGCCTCAAGCAAGACCCTCGTGGTCGTTTTAACAGCGGCATTTCGGTTTATATTTGATGTACCTAATGTATGTTTACTTATGTCTAAATATATTTACGTATGTCTACATCCGTGCGCGGCTTTGTGTTTTCGCGCCAAAGCTTCATTCGCGCTTCATACCCTCAGGTTTCCTCTGCTAGCTGCATCAGTCAGTTCATTGGCTGCCGCCTAAACTCCAGCCAATATCAGCGCTTATCATTGACTTTTCAAGGGAAGTAGAAAGGGACGCGCAGCCCCGACGAACGCATTAGAAGGTATTAAACTTAAAGATATGCGACTGATATCAAAGAAGAAAAGAGGTCCGGTTCCGAGAAATGAGTTCAAATCAAAGATTACCAGCTTATAGAGAAGAAGAAAAGTAAGCTTCGAGAGAAGAAGAAAAGTAAACTTAGAGAGAAGAAGAAAAGTAAGCTTAGAGAGAAGAAGAAAAGGAAGCTTCGAGAGAAGAAGAAAAGTAAGCCTAGAGGGAAGAAGAAAAGTAAGCTTAGAGAGAAGAAGAAAGGTAAGCTTAGAGAGAAAAAGAAAAGTAAGCTTAGAGAGAAGAAGAAAAGTAAGCTTAGAGAGAAGAAAAAGAAAAGTAAGCTTAGAGAGAAGAAGAAAAGTA
>JAOWAR010159744.1:0-10576 GCA_028571005.1 Clathrina lutea
ATAAACTTCAACACTGCAGTAGCAGGAATAGGAACAGCAAGAAAGGGCTCAGAATCACAACAATAACAGCAGAAATAGCAACAAAACAACAATAAATCGCAACAGCAAACACAAGAACAAGAACAACGAAATAAGTTGTACCTCTCTGTCTCTGTCTCTTACGCTTTGGGTCAAAACGTTTCTAGTGAAACTTGTGCTGATGCAAATCGCCGTCCGATCAGATTGCGAGCAATGCATGTGTATATTCCCTCTTTTGATGGCTCAAAGGAACTAATGAACCATTCACTCAAGGAAATGTGTGCATTACTATTCGTTGGTGACAACGCACTCCACTCATCCATGTGCATTACTCTTAATCTCTTCCTCTTCTTCTTGGCTTTCACTGATGGATTGCTGCTCTGGAATCTCCACGTGATTCTAAGCTGTGTCCCTCCAGCGGCTGCGCACAGAAGGTTCAAATACTGACCTCTCTGGACTCTCTGACTCCTTGGACGTAGAAAAATAATTGGCGGGGCAAGAAATGTAGGCGCTACAAATGAGGTGAAAAATGAGGGCAAGAGAAAAAGGAAGAGCCTTAGAGAAGCTGTTGGTCTAAAGTACTCTAAACAGAAGCTGACTTGGTGGTGCAGCTGTGCAGCTTGGTAGAAACAAAAGCCGTCTTAAACAATGTTTCTTTGTTGATGTTGGCGCTTGGTTTGATATATATCTTAGTTCGTGGATGAGCCAAAGCACGCACTCAGGAAAGGTTTGTTTTGTGAGAGTTGAAAATACTGTTCACCTGACAAAGAGTTCACTGGCCAATTTCAATAAGATCTGCAGCACACCCTTTGAATCTGTCATTACAGCTATGGAGATTTCAGCAATTGTAAAAAAAAACTCTCTCCTCTCATGTCACAGCTCGATAAATTTGGAATGACGTTTCGGCTGAGCTGTGCCAGCCTTCATCAGGTTCTAAATTACTTTCCCTCTTTGAAATGGTGATCAGTAATGTTGGCTACTTTCCGGCATCTACTGTCCGTTTGGAAGTCTGCCGATGCCAGAAAGTTGCACGTCAATGGTCTTTCGCCGGAACTCGGAAATCTCGACTCCGCAATCACGATTCAAGGTGCAGAGCCGCCAAAACTTTTGTAGACATCCAATGTCTTTCAAAGTTTAGCACCTTCGCATTATCCCAGTCGATTTTGTGTCCACTGAGACAAGCATGCTCCGCCACCGCTGAAAGATCAAATCTTCTTCCCCTGGTGTGTCGCTGGTGCTCAACTTTCCTGACCTGAAATGATTTAGAAGTCTCCCCAATGGAAGTGTCTGAGCAGTCTACACAAGCAATTTCGTAGACTTCCCCTTTCCTTTTGTTAACCAGCATTGCATCACAGGCACTGCATCCTTGATGCCTGCCATTGCATCACAGGCACTCCATCCTTGATACCTGCCATTGCATCACAGGCACTGCATGATGCCTGCACATGTTTACCCTTCCCATGGTTGCCTTAGGCCGCCCGGTCTGTACTTTTGGGCCACTGAATTCGCGAATAAGTTCTGTGGAGAATTTCCTGGCAGCTGATTGGTTTTCTGCTCTGAATGTTGATGTCATCACGCAAATCGCAGCATCTAGCACGGCGCTAGATCGCGTCAACCTTGCATGTGCGACGCACGCAACACCATGACATACATGCATGCGTGTGCACGGCTGAAGCTTTCCAGTGTCCAGGTTCTGATATCCAAATGCGAAACTGTGGCCCAAAAGTCCGGACCGGGGCAAAACCTTTCTTTGAAGCTGAGAGCAGGGCTTCCTGTTCAAAGCTCTCCAAAAGAGGTTTGCAACCACAGACGATACTGGTGATCCCATGGCAACACCATCTTTCAGGTGATAATATTTCCCGTTGAAAGAGAAGTGAATACGCTGACTTCAAGCAGTAAGCTAAAGGCTTAATGATGTCATCAACACTGAGGGGTCCTTTCCAAAAGAGTTCTATCATCCTCCAACCTACTGCAAGCTGCATTCAGCACACGATCGATCGGCAAACTGGTATAGAGCACTTTGACGTCATATTTAATTATAATCTCGTCATCCTCGATTTTGACATCACAGAGATCCTCGACAAACCCTTTATTCGCTGGCACAGCTCAGCCGAAACATCGTTCAAAATTTACCAAGCTGTGACCTGGGAGGAGAGAGTTTTTTTCCTATACAATTCAAGAAGAAGGTCAAAAAGATTTTTTCAAAACACTTTTTCAGCAATCAATGCAGCTTGGCAAACTGTGGGGTATTCTTTGCGTATGGGTAACTATTGTAACTACAGTAATTTGTGAAGTTTTTATCAACACCGTCATCTTAGGAATTCCAGATGTCTTGAAGGTGAATGGTGGCACCTACATCATGTAGCTGCCAAAATTCCTGAACACTTACCTGTGACATTGACGGTCATCTTCACTGATATCTCTCTTCGATTCTCTCGGGCTACACAGGTGAAAAGTCCTGCATCTTTCTCAGAAATGTTGGCCATTTTCAGCAGAAGGTTAGACTTGAGTTGTGTGTACGTTGTGTGTTTGGTGAAATTGATTGGAACTCCGTCCTTTTGCCAGGAAATGACTGTCTTCCGGGATATGGATGCAACGGGGCACCTCAATTGCGATGTCAGCCCCAGTGGCAGCACAACATGGCGTGTTACTCTTGTAACAGCTCTGTTGGGAACTGAATACATGAAATGAGAGGGGAGTTGTTAAACCTTTAACTCATAGCAAATGTTCATACTGCCTTAAGAATCTCCTCATAATTATATCAATAAGCACAGCTTCCCCTTAAAACACACTCTTGTACTGTCTAGCCTATAGACAAACGGTGGCACTTCAGAAATGTTCTGCGTACGTCCTGGGTGTGAGGCCTTTATGCTGAAAGGATGTAAAGAAAATGACGCAGAAGAGCTGAGTTGTCGATTATCAAAGTTGCCTCATCCTTCACGTGCTTCGCCTACATGTACTTCAGCATAGAGACCTCGCACCCAGGATGTACACGGAGTGCAAAAGTGGTCTATGGATGAACACGCAAAAAAATGGGAAAGCAACCTCTCAATTTTCTTCTGGCTTCCACATCCATTGCTATGACTTTCACCGTCTCCCACCACATTTCTGAAACTTCGTCTTCAGATAAGTTCTTTTGACTCGTCAAAATAAAGGAGCTAGGAAAAAGACAACCAGTTCACCGGAAAGTCATCAATCTGCCATCCCTTTTTCGACCTGACAGAGCACTGTCACGGCATATTTTTTGCAGTGTTTTTTTGCAATCTTTTGTCGGTGTGCTGTCTTAAATGCCTGCAAGAAATCCACGCTCTTCTCCAACGTGAAGTTTGTAGCTTTGCTTTTCATGCCGTGCTGACTTACCTCTGACAATCAACTTTCTCCATGTACACCTTGGCAACTCATGCCCTCGATAGTCCCGCTTTCTGAATTGCTGTCTTTGCCGGCACTCAAACACGCCAGTGTCACTGAGTCTTGCAGCACGGATTCTCAGATTTCCGTTGCGCAGCAGCTCGTACCGGACATTGCGAGCTCGCACAAAAGGAACGCGTCGTCCAAACTCCGGCATGGATTTAAGAATTGGAGTGCTATCAACTAGCCAGATGATGCTCGATGCCCGCAGGCCAGGCAGGCCACATTGGATGGTCTCCTTCCGATGCCACAGGGGCAGCTTAATGTCTGGTTTTCGAACACAGCCTGGGACAAGACCACACCATGTAACATTAAATCAATTGGTGCAACACATGGTACTCATCCAAACTGGAGCAACTGTGACCTTCCAAGAAACGTGAGCTTTGCACCGGCTCATGCAAAGAAACACAATAGGTGGATCAAAATCACAATCCTCTAGCGAAAGTGAGAGAGAGAGAGAGAGAGATAGAGAGAGAGGGAGAGAGAGAGAGAGAGAGAGAGAGAGAGAGAGAGAGAGAGAGAAACCCCAACGCATATCCCAGTCTGTTTACCGAGCTACTTGGACTTGCCTAAATCGGCCGGGTGCATGCATTTAACTGCAGACTTTCTAATTTACAAGTATCCCTCTTTCCCTGTATGCCTTTTTGCCTGTCCCCATGGTCTTGTCTGTCCCCGGCCCCATGGTCTTCAGTGTCTGTCACCATGGTCTTTTTGTTTGTCCCCATGGTCTTTTTGTCTGTCCCCAGGGTCTTGACAACGCAGAAATCTTTCCAACCGACACCAGGCGGTTTAGCAATGTTTCAGGTATCCTTAGTTTCAAATTTCCTCGTTTGACAGGCCACACCCAGCAAATTTTGTCCAGGCCATGGTTTGAGGTACCGTAGTATGCAGCCTCAACCACTAGCAATCCCGTTGTACACTGCTGTCAGATCTGGACTGGAAACGGGCATGCATACGGTGCGATGTGATAACAGCACAGTTCCTTGTCCCACACATAAGGCAGATGCTGTTAGTTCTAGCACATATGTACAATCTCTCCATGAAATCAATTCCCTTGACTCCCTCTCACCACTAGGGCTGTGATTTTAGCACTGGTGCAAAAAGTAGTGAAATGTAATTTTTAGAGCCATGCACTCTTTCTGAAAAAATCGCTCTCAGACATAAACATGAACTGATAGTTCTATTTTGTCTCAGATTGACCAGGAATGCTCAACAGAAGTCTGACCATGTCATTACCTCGTCTTTTGATCATTTGTAGGGCCGCCAGCTGCAGAGACCAGGCCACTGCACGTGGGGTACATGCAATGGGTGGTATCTAAAGAATAAATTTGACACTCAAGCCATAACATGTACAATCATGATTACTCTATACTTACAAAATCCGCACACAAAAGCACCTTGCTGTGTTAAACTTCCTAATGTTGTGTCTGCATGCCTTTTGGACGATAGGCACTGTTGAGCATTAATTTAAAACCCTTTCAGGAACGTCAAGTGAAAATGTCCAAACGTTTAGGTCTGGACGTACAAAAGGCCTATCTGCCCTCCGAGGCAATCCACTCATCAGTATCTTTGGTGTGCTCAAGACCGTGTCAAGCAACTGTCAATCGATGCCCGTCTTACCTCTTCGGCCCGGTTGTGTCGGCGTCGTGGACGGATGGACGTCAGAGCGCTGTTCAGACTTCGCACGGTGGACAGGGCGTAGATTTATGTCCTGCCTGTGTTTCTTGCGCCCTGGACTGGCTGCACATTTGGCGAGAACGTGAAACATGGCAGTCACCGAAATGACGGCCATCAGAATAAGGCGTGCGATCATGTTTCAAGTGCCAAATCTTTTCAAGTAGAGCTGGGTGAAATACGTTCAGTTATGTCCTGCAGGCTCCGCGTTGACCCTTTCTCATGGCTGCTGGCTAGGCAGTGCAGTCTTTCTCTTTCTCCCTGGCGGTTTAACGTTAACGGCTGCGGGAGCCAGACTGAGTTCTCCACGCTTTTCAAAATAGCCCGCCACAACACTCGACCGGATTCGTACAAAGCGTTCGAAGGGCTTTGCCTGTCTGCATTGGTGCTCCTCGCGATCATGGCGGACGGTTTTCGAGTGCCAAGCGTCAGTGATGCTGTCAGGCGGTCAACTCTGACATTCACTGGCTATTGTTGTGGTGACATATCATTCAAGTTTCTAGCTTGCAAATGGCTCCAACAGCCGCCTGACAAGGAACGAAGCGCAGACCAACCCTAGCCCTACACTGACGCGGCTTCCTGAGAGTACCATGGCCACGTGCGCGCCGGACAACCGCTTCGTCACGGTAACAGCCAGTAGATCTATGCCCAAAATTTTAAAAAAGTTTGTTGATCGAACGATGCAAACGCATCAACCGATTCCCGGCCTCTGCCACGACTTCCTGCTAAGCTCAGCTAGCTTTCTCTCTCGCCACTGTGGGCGGCTCCCCGCATGAGAGCACGAAGCTATAGCTCCCTATCCGTTGAGTTTGAAGCGAAAGACCGTCGCCATCCAGCCAACGGAGTAGAGGGTAGTGAACCCGCTTCGTTTAGTTCACTACCGCTATCAACAGCATGATGGCTGTTGATGGCGTTGGTCTTAGGTGTGCCGGCGTCCACCGAAGTGTCGTTATTGCGAAAAAAAAGGCATGAACGCTGGAGGACAATGCCCGGCCAACGAACAAGAGTGCGTAAGAAAAGAAATAATTTCGTCTGTCGCCGAAGCAAGCCGGTGCACACGTCAATACGGACAAGGCTGCGCAGTTTTCCAGACGGAACGCCCGTTGAGCTGGTAACGGGACAACGGATCGCAGCATACTTCATCAGAAAAGTGTGCCCAGCGCTGGGGTTTCAATTATACGACCACGAGCTCCTATCATCCACAATCCGACAGGACAGTGGAAAGTGATGTGAAAACGGCAAAGCTCTGATGAAGAAAGCAAACCACTCAGGTATAAGCTGGGTTCGCTGTTTCGCCGGGTGTATCTGAACACCCCAACACAACCAGCCCAGAACAGTGGCTGTTGAGTCGACAAGCAAAGACGCCGGAGTTCTCCTTCGACCATATTCGGGCCAAGGGAAGGGAGGGGAGGTGCTTGATGCAAAATCTCCCAACCGGGATGGTTTCAAGGGCTGCTGCCCCCCTCCCCCCTCGTTAGCCCCAAACCGTTCTACCCCCTTTCCTATCTGTCTGATCCTGCCAGTGTCACACATTTTATAGAGTTGTGCCATGTGAAGACCACCTATCCGGTAGATGAATGCTGAAATCTAGATTGTGATACCTGTTGGTTGGACTGAGTTATGATGAAAAGAAAAATTGTGGCTCAAAATTTTAGTTAACCATCATTTCATTTTAAAACTACTGCATTTTGGGGATTGCCTCTCTCCACTGTGAACACGAAAGAACGTTATAAGGGTGGAAAGAATTAAGCCATATTTGGGCATGCTTAAGCTGACGTTTGCTTAGTTAAAAATAACGTGAGATAGAGGAAGAAATGAAAGAGAAATTTTGAAGACCTCGAAGCCGTGAGAAACTCGCGGTGCTGTGCGTGGTTGAAAGAATTGTCTGCGGTGCGAACCTCGTAGACGAGCTCCCTCTCCGGTACCTTCGTTTGTCCATGTCTACATCTGCATAGCTCTCCGCGTGGGTTGGATAGCTCGTGCTGAAAACTCGTCACCAAACCACCTTTTTTAGAGGTGGCGAGGTGGTGTAGTCGGTAAGCGCGAGTGATTTCCCGAGCGTGAGTGTGCTTTGCCGAGTGTGGAGAACGAGGATGTTTCGAGCGGTGAAGGTTTCAGGATAACGGGGATTTCGGATACTTTCAAATTTGAATTATCTGCGAAGAAAAGCTGCGTAAGAGCTACGTTCGGGTTACGTTCGAGTTACCTTAGGGTTAGGAAGAGCGGATACTACATATACTACACACCGTATACTACACATACTACGCATCCCACGCGTGACGTCACCACCCACGCGTGCCATAGTGCGCCTTTCAACCCCCCCCCCCCCAAGGACTTATCAAGTCTTTTGGTAATTGTCAGCATCCAACCCAGTCATTCCAATAGCCAGTCCTTTACTCTTATGAAACAGACCGCTTCCTCGAAAAAGTACAGGCCAACTGGTCAAATTGAGAACCCTAAGAAACACACGAAGCACTCAGAGCAGGTGATTCATACAACGACAGAAAAGAAAATCCTGGATGCTGATTTGGAAGACAAAGGGAGTTAGAGTGGTAGTGAATGGTTAAGTTGGTTATGTAAACACTTTTTCTATTACTGCAAAGGTTTTGATCAACAAAGACTGAGTGAGAGGGAAGTCAAAATGTTTACTGATCCAGTACGTACGTAGCAGCCAAAACTCCGTTGCCATGGCAACATATCCTCCACTGGTCTGAATAGGGTTAAACATCCATGGTACACAGGGGGGCCTTCACCGTAGGGTTGGAGAACTGATGACATGATCATGATGGGGAACTATTGCGGCGTACACTCGATCCGTGTACGGGGATTCCAAACTTCTAAATTTGGACAAGCAGCGGTTATAAAAGAGGGAGGCTAGACTCGGTGAGCGCTGTTCTCGAGTTCAGGTCTTCGCCTCTGGTTCACCTTGTGAGTATGGCGGTGCTTCCAAGTTTTTGCTTGCTTATTCTGCAAGTTCTGTCGACAGCTGTAGGCACTTTCAGCGTCGCTGAGAGTTTCATGTTGTCGTCGCCACAGCAGAGTGGACTGAGGACCGACGCCCTTGTTCGAGAGAACGCTGTTTCCTGGAATGCGGGTGACGAACCTCTGGCTGGAGAGTCTTTCCTTCCTTTGACGGACACCAAAGCCGTCGATTCGGACCGTGCTGGCAAACGTCAGCACAGGCTTAGGCGAAGTGATCCAGGCACCTGTCAAGTAACATCTTGGCTCACACAGTTCCCAAATTGCAGTGAAATCGATAGGGCGGGATAGGTTTCAGGGTGTCGGACTTTCCAAATCGACGAAGATATACTGACAGCCCTGGGAACTCCAGAGATGAAGTGTGCGGGTGGAGTTCGTTTTTTGCCTTGCAAGAATGGTCAAAGTTTGGTGTTTGACTTTGACCTCAGTGGCTGGAATCTTCGATTTAGACTTAAACCTTCTGAGACGCCGGCGCTTTTCGCAAGGATCGTACCCACTGTACGTGCAAGTGGCACACCGGACACCCGGGACTTTATGGATATGAACTTATATTTGGATCGTTTTGGCGCTGTCTTAAAGAGGAGTCGGATGTCGTTAATTGTCAGCGAGAAATTGCAGAAGCTTTTGATGGAGAAGTCGTCGTTCGATGTCCACATCTATGCCAGGTACAAATTGGGGGAAAGAAGTTACACAGCTATGGTGAGACCAGTCTGCATCGTGCACGTCCGTGACGCGACAAAAGCTTCGACAATTGTAAGAAATAAAGGTTTCCTATTTCTGAAACGGCCACTAAAGCAGGTCTACAGCTTTTTGCGCGGAGAGTTGAAGTTGGACAGGAACTGAGAACCTGCGGGAGGCACAGTCCATGGGACAATCGTACTTGGTGCTCAAGTCCTGCACAGCTGGCCTGAAGTTCGCGTGCACTCTATAGGGCATGCGCAGTTTCAATGTAAGAAAGTGTTGCCTAAATCTTGAACAGCTCATGTGGTTTAGTTTCTTCTGCCCTGACCAGTTATGATAGTTCCACACCTGCCTACCATTTTTCTATCTCTTCTTTCCCTTTCTTTCTTTTCAACTTCTTATTTGATGAAATATGGAAACACAAAGAGGAGCTTGTTCGTCTCGTTGTTCAGAAAGGAAGCACTTTTTGTGAATCGTTCCCTCATCATCATCTCTCCCCCCCCCCCCAATTGACCGTTTTTTTTTTGTCTGCTGCTCTTCTAATCCTTGTTTTTATTTTTATTTTTCCGTGTCTCGCTCTTCTATTCCGGCCTTTTTCTTTCCTCTCCTTTTATTCGTGCAGCGCCCTCCTCTCTTTGAGAGTGCTTGGTTGGTGTTACTTTGGCAGGACTAGCAATACATCATAATTCATTCCATCCACAATCCTGTCGCTGTGCTTCGCACGAAAAACGGGCGAAAGTTCAAGGGAAGTCATACATCTGGTTTCTATGAGAAATCAGAAGATATCAGGGGAATTATAAACAGGCCTGATTTCTTTTCCTAATTAGCGGAAATCAGCATTTGATTTCTCGTGATTTCTATGGAAAATCTGCGGGAAATCTGACACCCTTGTTTTTTGCCATGATCTACGAAAGAGCGTTTTAAACTAGCTTTCGAAATGTTTGGCAAATCTGAGTGCTTCCGAAGGCTTTGTTTCTCAAGGCGCTGTTTCTGTTCAAGCTGCTGGTGACTGCAAGTGTCGTTCTATTCACAAGAAATGTTTTTCTTTCGACACGACAAAGAAGGCCTCTTTGGGAGAACAAGACGGGGCCTGTTTGATCCTTCACGTGTAAACTGATGCGTGAGCAGGTGGATTGGGCTGAGCCATTGACATGACCCCGGGATTGACCGGGGAGAACAAGACGGGGCCTGTTTGATCCTTCACGTGTGAACTGATGCGTGAGCAGGTGGATTGGGCTGAGCCATTGACATGACCCCGGGATTGCCGTTCGGCTACGCGAGGTTTCATCGAAGGTTCGAATCCCGTCTGTGCAAATCGGGAATGCGGAAAATAAAAATGTTTGATGGTACATGTACGTACATGTATAAGTTCCTACCCGAGCCGAGTGACGACGGCAGGACCGCGGAATGGTTAGTCTAGTTGTAAGTAGCTATATTTAGCTCGCTGGACAGGAGCAGAGAAGAATCATGATTCGGCTGCCGGACCGGCCTGTTATATTAGCTCAATGATAGAGCAGTGGCCCGGAATGCCATCTACCCGGTTTCGATCCCCGGTCGCGGCAGTCCGATGATTTTTGCTCTGTTCTTCTCTCTTTCTTTTCGTCGACAACGCAGTGTCTTCTAACGTAGACTTCCCGTATAAGTCCATGAATTTCTTAGGTGATAACGTGTCATAGTGACGATACCCAATTATCAAAATTATAATCCCCGCGTACTTGAGCTTTACGTGGAAGAGAATATTTTGAAAAACCTCGAAGCCGTGAAAAACCCGTAGCGTGTGCGTGCTCGATCCTGCGGCACCGATTCGCCTAGCAGA
>JAOWAR010159755.1:2371-17562 GCA_028571005.1 Clathrina lutea
GCATATTGCATGATGCATATTGCATGATGCATATTGCATGATGCATATTGCATGATGCATATTGCATGATGCATATTGCATGATGCATATTCGTTTTCTTTGCATTCTACACAGTGGAGCGCGTAAGCTTATATGAAATGGGAGAAGACATAAACGATGCTGTAGCCCGAATCTGGATAAGGTTAGCAGGCATAGAGCTGGAGGCGGTCGATACAATATGCCCAATCCGAGGGAAAAACCCAGAACGTTCGAAGCAAATCATAGTCAGAATTGATAATGGTGCAGTGCACCGAAACGTCTTCTTCCACCACCTTTTCGTATGACCCTAGCGTCACTTTGTGTTGTACACACGAATAGTCAACATCTGAATTGTATCATGAGGGTCATTTCACCAATGTCGATGTCAAACTACCGTATCCTGAATAACTAAACATTGCATGGAGAAGAACATACTGAGTCCTGAGACGTTCAGCATAAACCGTTCCATCCACAACCGTCTCGTCCTCCGCGATGCGAAGCTTTTTGGTGCGAGCACGGTCGGCAAGGTCAACACTGCACGAACGAAAAGAGGAATCGATGTCTTAGCAAACAGGCAAGCAGCCGTCAGGACCCAGTACCACTCCACACACCGAACTGTTGCGTCGTTCTCGTCTGTCCATGCAGCTTGGCGCTGGCAGAAGCTTTTGTCAAAGGTGAAGCGCTCCTCGTCCTCGGAATCGCCGTCAGACGGTGCCTGCATATGACGATCACAGGACACAATCACAAAAAAGCGGGCAACAGCGTGTTCAATCCACGGCAAAGGCCAACCTTCTCGTCCTCCGACCAATCTCCTCCGTGTTGCAAGGCGGACAAAATACCGGCCTCGTCACCGAAAACAAGAGATTCGACGCGCTTTGTCTCCTCTGGGTCAAGCTCCTCTTCGTGACGCTTGGGCCGTTTCGTTGAGTAAATAGGAACAGACGTTTGGAAATCCCCATCCTGTTCCTCTTCGACGGGCCTTGGGCGCTTTTTTCTCCTTCTTAGCATCGTCTTTTTCAATGCGATCCTACTACCAATGTCCAAATGCTGAAGTTTTGCAAAGCGAACTAAAGCTTTTGACATGTGCTTGGACGGCCAAGCGCAGCAAATCGTTAACAGATCTGCTTCGTGCTCCTGTCGCCATTTTAGTTCTCCATGGAAACCAGTTCACGCCATATTGTAGCTGCGGCTCTGTTGGACAGCGGTTCAGTTCATGTCGTCTTCTTGTCTTGGGTATTAGAAGAGGGCTCGGAATCGAAGGTTCTACCGAAAGAGGAGGCAGCCAGCGGTCTTTTCATTTATTACGTACCTTCGAAGGTTTGTTTGTTTTCAAGGTTATTTCAGGTGGATAGTTCAGATTCAAACCGTCTGTGTCGGTGCTTATTTCCTCCTGAATCCTGGTGCTGTTGCTGCTGCCTGGGAACTAAAGATGATCAAGGCTATCCTTGTCTTTAATAACCACGGAAAGCCACGGCTGACCAAGTTTTACGTGCACTACGACGAGGAGACTCAACAGCAGATTATCCGAGAAACTTTTCAGTTGGTCTCGAAGCGTGATGACAGCGTCTGCAACTTCCTGGAAGGCGGGAAACTCATCGGTGGCTCGGACCACAAGCTCGTTTACCGGCATTATGCCACTCTCTACTTCGTCTTTTGCTGCGACTCGAGCGAAAGCGAACTGGGCATCCTCGACTTGATCCAAGTGCTAGTGGAGACTTTGGACAAGTGCTTCGAGAATGTGTGCGAGCTGGACCTGATTTTCCACGTCGACAAGGTTCAGTACATCCTGAGCGAGATGGTGATGGGTGGCATGGTGCTCGAGACGAATATGAATGAGATCCTCATGCACGTGCAGGCGCAGCAGAAACTGGAGAAAGATGAGAGAGGAGCCGCGTCCCTAGTCAAGGCTGGCGTGGCCTCAGCACCGACACGAGCTGTTGCAGCCGTCCACCAGGTGAAGCAGTCTGTTCAAAATGCCAAATTCTAGTCTGTCAAACGACATTACCATCACCGGTACGGAACAACGACATCCACACGACAATTAGACATGAAGGCACACTAAGATAAAATTAAAAAGACATAAAAAAACAGCTGTCTCTCTTTCATCTTCTGTCCATTGACTATTACTAAATGCTTGTATCTTCTGTCCCATATGGTTCTGGAACGCTTTTTTTTTTTTTTTTTCATTTTTATTCCCCTCACACATATACACACACCTTGTTTATTTTATCATATTCAAAAAATTACTTGGCGAAAAGGCAGGGGATCATCATAAGTGCTTGCATAATAGATCCAAAGCATCTTTTTATTGTCTATTGTGGATCATTCTAGTCCTGTCCACCACATTTTCCTTGCCTTTTATGCTCTCTTTCATCCTTGGAATTAGTTTTTTTTTCTCCTTGAAAAGATGTGGTGAACGTGACACGTGGACTTGTTAGTTTGACGGAACAGTCTGTTGGTGGGACATGTGATAGAGCGTGCTTATGTTCAGAGGGATCTAGTGGGATAAGCCGTGTTCAATCCAAAGGTGACAGCAGTACCATTACCTTTACATCACAGTTCAAGTTCAAATAGCATAATTTCAATTTCGTTCATTGCACACCCATGCACGAGAGCAATATTTGTCTTGCACTTAGAACAATCGAAGATTGACCAAGTCAGCAATACTCTACCCAAGACGCGTGCAGAAAAAAGCCGGTTTAACCGGATTTTTTCGGTTTTGGGGGTCCGTGTTTGGAACGGGATTGAGTCCCCGTTACCTGTTTAAGCCCTAATGAAATTCCCGAAGGAAACACTCAAGACTGAAGTGGCAAAAAAATGGGAAAGATGGTCAATATGTTCTGGCATTCAACGTCATCGTCAGTTGGAAGGCAAGAAGTGCTTCGAAGTTAAATCACAGGGTTTATGGGTAGCTCAGAACAAAAAGTCTGTACAGCATACACAATACATAATAATACACAGAAAAATGTGTCGGTGACGGTTTTTTTTTTTAATTTTTATTCTTATTGCTTTTTTTTACTTCATTCTGAGGTACCCTTTACAGCAGTTTTGGTAAGCTAGAACCAAATGGAAGGAAATGGTAAAGCCGGTTGTGTGCTGTGAATTCTGAATGTGTTTGGCTAATTTACTGTTTTTCTGCTCTTCAAATGACAATGCAGAAAGACAAAACAATTGTGACGTTAGCAGGGTAAATCCGGTGAGGAGCACATAGCGATACAAAAGGTGTTGCATACTGGCGGTGTCACCCCTGCCGCAACAATCATGAATTAACTCTTGTCTTGTTCAGTCACGGTATTAGCTGCACACCAGTTTATTCAAATCATCAGCCATAAAGTACATGAACATCAGCAAGTTCTCAAAGAGCATATCAATATCACAGCATTTTAATGTGTCAGTATTTTAATGTATCGCCCAGCACTCATGTCCGGTCGGTCTGCTCGGAGTTGATCTTTGCAGGGAGATTTCCTGGCTTTGGGACCTCAGCTGATTTTGGTCGTCTTCTTGTCTTGAAGATTCTGCTTCTTTCTTTAGTTCATTGGACCTTTTTTTTCTTTAGTACTCTGATCAAGCCTAGATGCACTTACACCTCAGATCTCAGTAATCCTGAACAATCCGGCCTGAATTTGCCACTGCAAGACCGGCTATACAATATGTGTATATAGGAGGTCTGATAAGCTAAGTGTTGCTGAGTGTTGCATGTGTCATAGGATCCCCCGCTCCATTAGCTACATGTGGGGCCTCTCTCCCAAGCCCTAACAGGCTTCAAGGCTTTTATTTCCTTATATAATATATCCTATTCCAGCGGAAAAACAGTATTTTCATTTGAATATATGTGTAAGTTGTAAATAAAGCTTGCTGTATGCCTTGTTGAGGTACACTACCATTTGACGCAGAAATTGCATAGCACACTGGGAAACTCTTCGCAGCGCCGTCCCACTGCCATCTTCGTCTGAACCGCCCTGAAACTGTTCTCTGATGGGTATTTCTCTCTTGTTTTAACTGGCCGCGTACCATGACCTTTTTCTGAAAAATGCCGTTTACCACTGCCGTGTGACTTTGACATTCCCATATGCACGACAAACCAAGTTCCGCCGCGAGTACAGCAGTAGGGGCCTACCAGATCAGCCACTGTCAGTGACCAGTGGAATACCCTTTCACACTTCACACTAAGCTAGGAGGATCTACGTACACTGCACGTAGAGATCCGAGCTAGAGGCACGAGCTGCAGCGCTGTAGCTGGGCTATAGTACTAGTTGCGAGCATGCAGTCTTCGAGGCGCCGTGGCAACGTCAGATCGATGAACGTACTATGTAGCCTACATGCCAGGCTCGAAGTACTAACTTAAAAGATATGGCACAGTCCGTGCGACGCTAACGACCTGCCGTAGTAGTTAGCTTGTCCACGGAGCTCAATAATTGCTGTCATTTAGCGGGGTCGTGTCTAGAACTTTTAACGGTTTTTTCTTTCTTTCCTTCTTTTTTTAATCTTGAGCTTACAATGACTAGTAGATCTACTCAGGTGATACATTCTCTGTGAGTTCGGTTGATCTACTAAATTTTACGACCCAGGCAAACAGTCCGGCCCGGTTCTGGCGTTGAGACATGGCAGAGGATGACTTAGGTATCGATTTTTCAAAACTACGAAGAGAATTCAACCAGGCGAAAGAAAAAGAGGAGCGTTACTGGCGCGAGAACGACGCCAAGTTTCGAGCTGTCAACCAACGAGTCGGCTCATACGAGGAATTCAGGTGAGCCCCGCGGCGGGGGGAGGGAGGAGGGCGTCAAAGCTCTGTCATGTCAGTCACGGCCCGGATGGTCAAGGCTAAGCCGGATAAGAACAACTTAGCCAAAAATCACCGGCCGTAGCTTGTCCGGACTGGCATATAGCTAATCGGTCGCTATGATTGACCGAACGTTCAAAACACAGTTGCTCAGTTGCTTATTGTTATTGTCATATTCCACTTCCCTCTCGTGGCAGGGATATTGTTCTAGCATCGCACATCAAACCTCTGGAGAGGACGGACAAAGTTCCGGCTCGTCCACAGCAACCATGGAACGTTGCTGCAGACCACCAGGCTGTTCCGGCAACTGGGCATGCGGAAGCTGCCCAAGGGACTAACACCGAGCGAGCTACGCAGAGTGAGGGCTCGCCAAGAGCTTTGGATGTCATCAGTAGCCAAGCGTTTCAGAAGAGGTGGAGACAGATTCGGTCAAGTGAGGAAAAGTTCAAGTAAGGGTTGTGAATTCAAAGCAGTGGGAAGACTACTTTGTGAGCTCCCCGGCTCTGTACCATCGCACTCAATACCCATGTCTGTCAACACTTTCAGCGGGGTGTGGTTTCCATGGTGAGGACACTACCTCATGTTGAGGACTGAATGAATGAAACTGGCACTGCTTATCAGGTGCACGGTCTAAACCAAGGCCTTTGCTTAGGGCGGAATTTCACTCGCAACATTTTTTTTTAACTATAGTCACGGTGAATCAGTCACACGAC
This sequence comes from Clathrina lutea, assembly GCA_028571005.1. Taxonomy (NCBI): domain Eukaryota; kingdom Metazoa; phylum Porifera; class Calcarea; order Clathrinida; family Clathrinidae; genus Clathrina; species Clathrina lutea. The sequence goes on from JAOWAR010159755.1 coordinate 7,883, forward strand.
TCCAGGGAACATGCCTAGGTGTATTGATTTCCGCTCTCTTTTCCTGGTTGAAGTTTTTACAGACTGAACACTGAAAACTGAAAGCGCTTTTTTATACTTTGACCAAGAATTTTTGGTGTCGTACAGCTTTCGCTATAGGGCAACCTCGACATACTATTGAAACTCAGCATCGGATCATTCTCAAAAGCTGTCCTGGGATGACCATTTGGAGCTTGTTGAAAGCTCAATTGTCCATTTTTCAGCAGTACAGATTCCAAATTTTAAAAAGAATTCAGTTGAGTTCTGTGTGAAACGGCCTCGAGCTTTTCAGGAGGATCATCCCACACTTTGTAACACTACAGCTACAGGATATACCACAGCAGAAATACCACTTAGTCCCACTGAAGCAGGCTATCAACATAGAATACCAGCCCCAGTAAACAGATTACCCCCCTCCCCCAGTGCTGCCAGAGTAAACTATTATCTATTCCCGTCAATGAACCGATCGAAATGTAACGTGTATGAATAATGATACGACGTATGTCATAATACGGTAGCTATGTCATGCGTGCCTGTGTTGGTGTTTGTTTGTGTCTGTGTTGGTGTTTGTGTGTGTGTGTGTGTGTGTGTGTGTGTGTGTGTGTGTGTGTGTGTGTCTGTGTGTCTGTGTCTGTGTCTGTGTTTGTGCTTGGATGTGTTCATGTACACGTGGATTTGTTTCTCAGAACAGATAATGAGAGTCAGAAAAGTAGTAAATGCGGATTGTGATGGTAGCCAACTGTTGGAGAGAATAATTAAATATCTCCATTTCATGAGTTTAAAGCACTGTCATCTAGACAATAGAATCCCGTGGATACCGCGCGTGTGTCTCAAAACACATGTGGACTGGAGGGAAAGGTGAAAATTTAATGCGACTCCATTGTCAGTGAGCAAAACAAAATAGTTACAATAGCAGTGTGCGTGCGTGTGCGCGTGCGCGTGTGTGGTGTGTGTGTGTGTGTCATGTGCCTGCGTGCACAAGTAATAATTGGCGCATGCATATATTTTTTTGTGTTCTAATGCCACGCTTTGTAAACCAAGTACACTCAGACCTCGATTATCCGGAGCTCGAAGTTCCGGGCAACTCGGTCTACCGGGCACCCTGGGAGGTTGGTGTTACCATGGAAACTATGATGTAACACATGAAATGGCCGCAATTGCGTGCATGATAATCAAGATCAAAAGGAAAATTTTGTTGCAGAAGTAGTTTTGATGCGAGTGGTTTGAAAGTGATTAAACTTTCAAGTTAGTGAGAGTTGTGGCAGCGTCCAGTGGCAATTCAAGTGGGTTCAAGAGGAAGCGTAGTGTGGTGCTCTCTATTACGGATTTTTCCCAGCTATGGGCAGTGCCCGGTCCCCAGGTGCCCGGATAAAAGAGGTCTGAGTGTACATGTAGATGCACTTGCATGTGTGTCTACTCTAGTGTGTGGAGTGAAAGACCTTTGTGACTATTTGTCCACATAGCTGTATGACGTGCATCCTCTGGCTAACTACTGACCTGGAGAGCTGTGTTGTCCTTCTTCGCCTTGTCAAGCTTTGATCTGAGCTGCGATACTTCTTTCTCCAATGCACTCTTATCCGCAGAGAGACGAAGGAGTTGCTCCTCAGAGCTTCCAAGCCCTGCCTGACTTTCTGTCAGGTCTGCTTTTAAGCGTTCTATTGCCTCGCGAAGGTGCTGAGCATTTTCCTCTCTGATAGATATCTTCTTCTGTAGCTCCGTAATCGCTTTTTCATGAAGCTGCTCGAGTGACTTGACGGTCGTTGCCGCCCTCCTCTCGAGATCTTCTGCCTGCGTTCTCAGTTTAGTCTGCAGTTCGTCGTTCAAGCGAGCAAGCTCTTCTTGGTGGTGTTCTTTGAGCTCACGGAGATCTCGCACATGCTCCAGTTTTGCGTTGCTCTCCTTAGAGCCAGCTTCAGCCTGCAAGGCCTCAAGCTCTCTAGCATACTGTGCTTTCATCCGCTTCACGTACTCTCTCAGGCGAAATATTTCCTGCAGGAATAATAAAAGAGTTTAAAGAACCTGTATAATGTTTTTGGAAAAGTGAGCAGTTTCGTTGCATGATGAAAAAACAAAAGAAATCGCAGAGCTCCACCAAATTGTCAGTGCTGGAATGAGCTGATTGCCATCGTGTGATTATAAATGGGAATTAAGTGTACGGAAAAACTGACATAGGTGGTGACCAACGTTTAAACATCTTTATGGTTCTGGTGATCTTGGATGTTCATGGCACATTTGCCTTAAAGTTCAATGCCGCAAGCAGCGGTTCGCTCAACACTATATATTGCCAACCGCTGTCACCCAAGCCAGGACTCTTACTGTCTGCATATCTCGGAGCCGGTCCCCTTGCTCCACTGACGTCTGTGACTGAGCAGCTTGGAGCTTTTCGTTCACAAACTGCATTTCCTTCCCGTGTTGTGTTGCCGCCTTGAGCTCCACCTCCAAGGAGTCCCGTTGCTTGACCAATGCACAGTTTTCGGCCTTGGCATTGCCGAGTTCCGCTGCACAAACATTTTAAGAAAATGATAAGCCTAATTGTGCTCAAAGGATAAGCCAAAAGCCTGTACAAATGATGGAGAACATCTCCAGCTTGTTGTAACATCGTGTGCCCTGGTGTGTGATGCTTGAGAACAAAAAGGAATTGCTCAACATTAAAATCCAAGCACAATGGAGTCAGGTACACGAAAACTGAACTGTTGGTGGCATTCATCCTACCAACATTTTCTTTGCTCAAATCCTCTGTCTAATGAAGGAGAATCTCCCAAATGAAAGCAGTGTGTGTGTTCTAAAAAAAGAAAAACAGCTACAAAAACTGAGCATGCTCACTGTGCTATATGAGATGTGGAGACCCGCGGCTAGCAGACACAGCACAACGAGTCAGCAGTACGAAAAGACGAATTTATTCTTTCTTTTGGGAAATTTATACCCTATCTACTTCGGTGGGTCACCGAATGATTTACCTGTCTAGACGTTTAATGTGAAAATTAATTCCAACGATGTGTCATGCTCAGCTCGGATAAAGTGGGTTGCCATCTTCACAAGGATCTTTTCGTTCATTAGACAAAAACTACCTTAGGGCTTTACTTCCAAATTTTGATTGATAGCTAGGTACTAAAGCATATTGGTAGTCGAAGAACCTACCTGTTAGCTTCAAAAGCTCAGCTGATGCTTCGTCGCTTCGGGTCTGCATAGCGATCACCTTTGCCTGAAGGTCGCTTCGCTCTCTCTGCAGGCGCTCGGCTTCCTGCAATGCCAATTCCATGTCAGCAGCCAGTGCTCTCTGGTCATCCAATTTAGCTCGGCCATCCTCCACTCTTGCATTCAAGGACTGGATCTTTTCTTCCAGCTCAGCTTTTGCCTTCTGATAATTGTCTGCCTGAGCATGGAGCTCTGTCTCTCTCTCATTTAGCGCTTCACTTAACTCCTCCTTGTAGCTCTGCAGTAAGCGGCATTTCTCCTCGAGCTCCACACGACCTTGCTCCGCCAGGAGATATTTCTCCTCCATCTCTCGCCGCTGCTGCTCTGCACCAGAGCGCTCCTCTTGCTGTGCACGATACGTCGCCTCCGCTTCTGTGAATATCCTGTTTTTCATCTCCACCAGCTTGCGTTCGCCTTCGCTCTTCGCCTGCGAAATCTGCTCCAAGAGCGACTCTCGTTCCTCGGCCGCCTGTCGCCTCGCAGACTCCAGTTCTCTCTCTTGCTGCCTGTTCTGTGACTCAACCTTTGCATTGCGCTCAGTGAGAGCTTTGCTCCGAGCCTCAGCTTCACGAAGCGTTTCTCCTAGCTCCCTCATCTGACGCTCTCTTTCCTCGCGCTCAGCATCCTCCCGTTGCTTAGCATCGCTGCGGAACTTTGCGAATCCTCGTTCGATGCTCTGCACCTCAGCTAGCGACGCTTGCAGGTCATCGCCGAGCTTCTTGTTCATACTCTGAAGTTCACTCTCGGTTTCCTTCAACGATCCTTGGACCTTTTCTGATCGGCGGCGCTCCACCTCGATTTCCTGTTGCATCTCTGCCCTGACCTGGATGAGCTCTTTGGCATGCTCGTACCTTTGGTAAGCCAAATCATACTGATGGTCATCACTCGCCTTGTTCAAAGCGTAGATCACCTAAAGGAAAGTGTGGATCACAGAGTGGTGCGGATAAGTACACCTTACGTTCACTGAATGAAGAACGCCAAGCATTCTACTGACAAATGGAACTGAAGACGTGTCACACAGCTACTGAGAACTGAGTCATCGCTGGAATGGCACGATCTTCTTCTTCCTTTTGTTGATGTTTCTATGTTCGTTTTTGTATGATGGATAGTAACGCCGCTTCTGACTCACAACATCGGTACTGATTCGCTGCGCTGCCTACCTTTGTCAGGGTGGCTATTTTCTTGCAGAGGCTCGACTGGAACTCTGGCGTGTCTGGTCCAAAACAGCCTTCGGGGTCCCCTGCAACCCCGAGCGAGGCCAACTCAGCAGCTGCAGGTTTAGCTTTGGGCTTCCAATCCATTGCAGCGGAGCGCCATCCACTGAAAAGGAGCTCGGCCCGTTACTAAGGCTTGCAACAGGTGCAGTTGACGGTGGCCCTGGCTGAAGAAATAGACTGTGTTCGAAGAAGGAATCAACTACATCCGTAAAAATCTCTCCAATGCGAAAATTCTTCTCCTTTCAAGCTCCCTGCCTAACGTTAGCGTCCAGCTCCCGCGAAATAGGAACGCAACCAGGCCAGCGTCAGAACGACAGCGCGCGTGGCGACGCAAGCCTCATATGCATGACCAGGTCAACGTGGTCAAGGCGCCGGCTGCGATCGATTACGGTACGCGTTTCACGGTTGCTATGATGGCTTAGTTACCATGACAACTTTTAAACTCAGATATATAGCTGTACACGTTGCTATGGCGTCCTCTGTAGGAGCGATTTAAGGACTACCGTGACGTCGCACGACAGTCGAATGACAGGTAAGATCGTCACCGTGTATCAGTGGCGCAAGTCATTTGCATGGAATGGAACGTACAGTGGTTGCATCAAGGACAGCTGAGGTCATGAATGCCGATCAAAACGCTTGCACTACAGGTGAAAGTCATTTTTTTTTTTACAATGAGTAGCCAGAGACAAGAAGCCAGAAGGAGGTAACGTTTCCAGAATTGACTTCTGCAGCATGGGGCAGATGAGCCGATTTTGAAAGCGAAGACCTGTAAGAAGCAGTGTGTTTTAAAGCTTAGTTAATCATGACATGATTCATGAGAGGGTGAAGCATGAGGGTGAGATGCATGTGAACACGCTGGTGAAGTGGGGGTGAGGTTGGGGCGATAAACTGTCTATGGGTGAAGGTCTGAGAGAGTAAGGCGAGAAAAGAAGCCAGTGCGGGAAAAGTGTGAGAAGTTCATTATGGGTGCGTCCAGTTCAAGGTGTGTCTATTCTGTTGTCCGGGTTGATCAGTCTCCATGACGACAATCACAAGTCAATCTACTTTCGTCTGGTGGCGTCGCTGACTCGCCTTTTCGTGTACAATGGGAAGGAATGGATCAATGAGATTCTGAGAAGTTTAAGAGAGGTTGCGGTCCTTTTTGTCTTCACCTTCATAATCATGAAAAAGCGATTTAAGACTCTAGGGGAAGATTATTCAGATGTTGTTTATCTCAAACGTTTTGGTGTGACCACCATCAGTGAGAGAGAGGGAAATGCAGAAATGGAGAAAAACTGGGAAACCAGTTTTTTCTCCATTTCTGCATTTCCTCCTCTCTCGCTGATGATGGTGTGGTCACACCGAAAGGTTTGAGATAAACAACATCTGAATAATCTCGGGCTTCCCCTAGTGCCTTAAATAGCTTTTTTCACAACGAGACTCTCGACCAGGATGATAATTGCTGAAGTGCATGCTTTTGACCACCGGGTGTCTCGTCCATGGAGAGTGGTGGAACAACTTGGAGCGGGCGGATCAGTCCCGGCATGATATCACACTACTTGAAAAACTGCTTAAGCCGGGGGCTTGAGGATGTTTTTGCCATTTTGATGAAAAACTGTCACCTACCAGTTATGTCATTGCGCATGCCTCAAAAAATCTCTTCTCCGTTAGCCATTTCTTTTGCGCTACCTGGGAAAAGCTGTATCTGATTTTTTCTACCAGCATAAAGCCTCTACTACTAGCCTGTTTTATCAGCTTGTCTACTACCTCATTCCCCCTTGCTCCTAACCCTAATACAAGTAGTCGGTTATCTGCGTGTCATTGACTCCACAAACATGGCAGGATCGAGAAGTTTTGTGAGTGATAACGGGACGGGAAGGGATACCAGAGAAACTTGCAAGCTCGTCATTTGTTTCTTTACCCAGGGTAGTTTAATGGGCTGAAAATGTCCGAAAGAAAGCCGAACGTTAAAGCAGATATTTTGCCATTTCTTGCACAAACACCTATCGCGGCAGCCCTAAAAATTCTTGTTTTTTTTTTTGCATGAAGTCACGTAAGAGGTCCACACAAAACTAACAGAAGAAAGCAGGAAGTTGATAGAAATCAGTCGGAAACAAAAAGCTGCAGAAATAGCACAAAAGTAAAAATGAAATATGTGTGGTGTGTCCTTTGGAACTTGCCCTACCAGTAAACAGCAAACTTGTAATTAATTCTGAGCAAGATCAAGGTACTAGCCCAAGTGTTTCAAAGAGATGTAATTGTGTTAACAATTGCCCTCAACTCTGAATTTGGCTGAAGATTGAAGTAAACACAAAATGGTCGTATGTATATGTGATGTGGGTTTAAAAATGACACCACAGACCGCAAACTGGCGTTGGGAGTCGTGGGACCCCTTCTTTTCATTTCTTCTGGAATATTAAACCTTACATAAGTACTGAATCAGAGAAATGCAAAGTCGATAGAAATATAAAAAAAATGGGGGAAAACGGCTCCCAATCTCCAGAGTTGACGCCATTTTTCAAAAAGATACTGTAAAGAGAAGTTGAGTGCACATCCCTCTTGAAAGAAAAAGCCTTGTCAAAAGCGTGCTCGGAGCCGAGTCGTCCCTTCTCGATCCTTTCCGAAAAGTATTTTCGTCGGTCATTCCAGATCTGATTGGTTCTCTTTTCGTCAATAGAAGCACAATGCTGAAGCATGAGTTTCGCGGGAGACAGAGAATAAAGCTGGACGGAGTACCAGAAGACGAAAGCTGGCACTCACGATGGCGAAGAGATCTTATCACGTGTTTTCCAACGGTTGCACTGTCCCAGACATGCGGGCAGGCCATCTAGGGTGTGGGATAGCTGTTCTAATGCCCACGACGTGATCCACCTACCGCGGCATTGCTTACCTCCAAGGTCGCTGTGACACTGGTTGGTAGCTATGTCAGACATGACATTTGAAAAGCCCCCGTGATCACGAGGTCGAGATCCAGATGGGAGAAGATAAAGTTTAAAAGGTGCTGGGGTGGGCTCGAATCTGCGGCGCCATTGCTTAGTTGTTGCAAACCGCTCTTCCGTAGTCAGGCCAACTCGCTCGGTAAAAGAACTAGTCGGCAATAATTCAGATTATTATTATTCTATGCTTAAAAATGAAAGAATCCTTGATGATGAGCTTGACGAAGATCTGATATCGATGGCACATGACACCACATGTTGGAAGGCATGCATGTTTGTTAGTCTAGTTTAGTTCTATGTACCTCAGCTGATCAATGGAAGTGGAAAACAGAAGGTCACTGCAATTGAAATTAATGAGTCAGAGGTCTGTGAGAAAATTGATGGCTGCCGCCGATCAAACGATAGAGTTGAAATAGTGTCCAGATATAGGATTGATTGCGCTGGATCTCTGAGGACATTCTCATTGAACAAAATGTAATCAGTGCATGCAATACAGCGAGGATAGTTCTATGTGAAGGTTCAGTGAGTCTACAAAAGTGGCAATATGGAATCGACGATCAACAATGTGAGTTATAGGGTACAAGCATGTGCTGTGGTAGGCTGTTTGCAGAACTGATGGCTGTAATTGGCCATTTAGAGCACGCATGCACTGAAGCCCAACCCCCTCCCCCACAAACATACAGATCAGTAGCCATTTTAGAAGGTCCATAAAGGACAATCATTTACTTCAATTGAAAAGGCCAAGCTCTCGAGGCGAATACAACAATGGCTTTACACAGACAAAGTCATGGATATCAGAAAACACACACGAAAAAAAAAAACAATTAAAAGATCTTAAAACTCATATATAATATGCAAAAAGACGAATTTTCAACTGGAAGAAGACAAGCGATCTTGAGCCTCTGGACTTAAAGGCCAAGGTATGAATGTGACACATATGGACAGCTGATCAATTCCCCTGTATAGAATGGTACCTGTTCCTTAGAAGCTCTTCATTAGAAGTGAATCCCACGACCAGGAAGGCCAGGGCATAAGCCCTTCCTGGCCCGAGAGCAATCCAAAACAATCAGCCATGGCCAAAATGGTTTCCTAGAGTGTCCGTGAAGTCGAAGTTGACGCCAGAAAAACCTAGTGCAACTGCTTGGAAGGGCAACTTCAAAGGGAAAAACCGGAAAAAAGGAGCCAGCTTAGGAGGGGTTCACAAAATGGATGTAAGTTGTATCCAGAAACATGCCAAGTTTCCGCCTGACGTTAGCTTTTCTTTCTGATCTATCTTCTATCAATAATGTAATGCCAGGTAGATTGATAGAGTCCGGAGAAGCCTTCCTCAAACTCAACGGCTAATCGAATCGGACGACTTCAGTCAACCACAAGCAACACATATCCATCTGCATTTCTCCCTCTAACCTCACATTTTTCAGTTTGTGCGTTGATGGCAGGCTGCGTGCGCAGCGGCCACCTCTTTTGAATTTACAATAGACACCTTTAGCAAATAGCGTTTTATGATAGAACTAGACAGTAAGCCCTTCGCCAGCGACGGGGATAGGGGCTTCCCCGAGCGGGCTTCCCTGCGCGGGCAAGCAAACTGGGAGCAGGCAAGCAAACTGGGAGCGGGAACAAGCACGGAGCGGGCAAGCAAGCACTAACTTTTTATGTAGTAGTAATGGTTAACGTGAATATTGAGTGAAAAGGCTGAGACGACCGGCGTTTAGGTCTACAGGCTTTTTCGTGCAAGATCGTGATCCCTGGCTGTCTTCAATAGTCCAGTGGCTGCATGCAGCTCTTGAGATCACACGTTTCAGCAAACTCTTAAGCTCGATGACGGCTCTACATGTACACGCGGATCCGGCTGCAAGTGAACGGACGTCATGATCATGGGGAAGTCCAGTTTTTTTTTCTTTGTCGCTGTTCATTGTTTCAGTACTATGTGGTACACTTTACTTGAAGTATCTGCATATGCTCCCGGCCATGAATGGTGTCAGAGTTAATCTGTTTATGCGAAAGTTATCGTGCATTATACCCTACAAAAAATCTTGCAGATTAAAAGGGGCTTTTGATTTGGAGTGCTACTTCTCTGTGCAGCCGTAAATGCCTCCTGATCACACACCTGATCTGCCCTTGAAACTTGAGAAACCTGACCACTTCTGCCATGCATTCCGCCAAGACACAGACATCAGCAATGAAAAGGTTCTTTCCATACTTCCTTCAATCATCCCCCACTGGAAGAACCTTTTGATTGTTGATGTCTGTGTCTTGGTAGAATGCATGGCAGAAGTGGTCAGGTTTCTTCCAAGGGCAGATCAGGAGTGATAGGAGTGTGATCAGGAGGCATTTA
>JAOWAR010159756.1:0-10575 GCA_028571005.1 Clathrina lutea
CATCAACAAGTTCACACACATGCAAAAAACAACAAGAAACACAGGGGTCACCGTGCATCTGGAGAAATTATGCCACATTGAAGTTTGATGAGCCATTCTGCTAATGGAGGGGATTTGAGAGGTGTTTAGATGGACGTGTAAATATTCACAGCGAGAGGTGGTTTTTAAATGGATGTATGGATATGCAAAGCCTGAGAGAGATAAAAAGATAAACAGAGAGAGCTAGAGAGAGAGAGAGAGAGAGAGAGAGAGAGAGAGAGATTGTGTGTTACAATGCTCAGTATCAAAGTGTGTGTGTGTGTGTGTGTGTTACAATGCTCAGTAACGGCCGTACTGCTAAGTCATAGTGCTGTTTTCTGGATAGATAGTCACTTGGACGAGAAGTAATCCACTACTCGAGAGATAATGTTGGTGTTCTTTGAGACTCGCGGCTTGCCATCGGACAACTCAGTGAAACGTTTCTTCAAGCCGTCTGCCTGACCCCGCTAAAAAGCCAGGGTGAGATGTTTGAAGCGGAGTCCACTTCAAGCAGCACGCTTGATGATTCCATCAGAAAGAACTCCGTTCTGCTTCAAAGGCTGGAAACTTTCAATGGCCACCTTCTGCTCCTGCTGGTATTCCACCATTTCTTTCTGCCAGCTAGCTGTCACAACTCCAGCAACAAACTCTTTGGAAGAGGCATCTATGTTTGCAGCTCTGAGAACTGCACAAAGAGCCCTGATATCTTCCACGGCAGAGTGCGCCTTGAACTGGCCCTTGACCATGGCATTATGGAGAGAGCCCAGTGCATACGATGGCTGTCCCGGAAGGTGCTTCCTCATGACGTGCAGGGTGTCGAAATTGAAGGTCCTGCTGCACTGTGCAGCAGACTGCGCGCTTCAGATGAATTTCCGCCACCAAAAACTCTTTCTGAAAACAAGCCGAAACCCCCAAATGTGACCGCGACGTTCGAGACCAGTGAAACAAAAAGAAAGAAAAGAAAAGAAAAAAGGAAGGTACCCCTCACTTGTTTCCATTTCCTTGCAGCAGAATCACGGAACGCTCTCACGCGCTGAGCAACCTTTGTCTTGGCGAACCTACCACGAAATCTTTCTTGCGACTTCTCCATGTTCTTTGCAGACTGCGTGGACATCTCGATCTCTCAAATGAATCCAAAGCCAAACGAGACGAGAACTCCAAGTTTCGCTTCGCGATCAACGGCGCCGACGTACGCGGAGATCAATCTTGGCTCGGCACCCTGACGTGTTTTTAAGGCGCTTAGGGTGCATCTCTCGGCACCCTGACGTGTTTTTAAGGCGCTTAGGGTGCATCTCTCGGCTGCGCAAGAATGGATGTGCACTCGACCGCCACCTGAGCCTCCTTAATGGAGATCCGAGTGGATTGACCCCACACTGTAACAGACATGAAAAGGGAATCGTCTAATGACCCTATGGCTCCTCTCAAGAGCACTTCACGGAGGTGTTTTCCAGGATACACTCCAATCAAGATATTTTAGGTGTTTTCATCCAATGTGATTAAAAAATAATAATAAAGGGAAAAAAGGTCAGTAAATCAAAAGTGTACATCAGTTTGCAGGAAGAGGACAACCCTGCTGATGACGAGCCAAAAAGAGAAAGGGACCCTAAAATGTAGATCAGCTTAAGCAGGAAGAGGTGTTTTTTTTTCCTTTGCTCCTAGTTAGGAAGAAAAAAACACCATTTATGTATGTTGTATCTTCATCAAGTGCTCTTGTCCGCTATGGCTTATAACATCCTGGACTGAGCTGAAGGCTAACCCATGTGATCTCATCAGTACGGCGGTGTGCAGGTAATCAACGTTCAGGTTCGTCGACATCCCTCGTGAACTCCAATTCAACCACGCCGGGGTTGAAGGTCATGTGGACAGGGATCAGCATTGACCACAAGTGTTATGCGTGCCAGATCTATGGAACTTAGCACAGGCAGTCCTGCCACGCACACCGGTAAATCACTCCTCAAAAATGGTGGTTGAAATTTGAGCCTTGAACTGTACACTACACATTAGGCACTTTCCCGGAACGCAGCAGGTACTTCTGCATTTACGCTAGCGCGCGTCACCATCAAATACGTAAGCCTTCAACCAGCACCAACAAGGCAGGAATCGAAAATAGCAAGAAAACAATAATGACCAATCGATCTTATCGCTGCAGTCAAGCTGTGTTTGTGCGCGGTGTGAAGCTAAGACGCATGCGCATGTAGTTTAATGCGCATGCGCATTCGAACGTCTTGCTGCTACATGAAATCAGGCTTATGCGTAGATCCTCAGTGGTGCCGGAGCCTCACGCGGATCGCGGTTGGTAGATAGTGTACTTGTTAGTCGAACTTGAAAGCTCACCTTGATCTTTTCTTTCCAGTACTAGTAGAGCTCTGAAACAGAATAATCGGATGCATCATACACAGGTTCATGATACATGTATGAGCTTTTGTGATCGAGTGACTGAGAACATGAACATTTTGCTGTTCAGTTGCCTGCAGTAATTTCCGCCATGCCCGAGGAAACAGCCTTACCTGGCCACTACACTGCTGCCTTCTGCCTTCTTATTCGTTGACTGCTCCCACTTTCTACTTACCTGGCCACTACACTGCTGCCTTCTGCAGCCATAGTTTGGGTTGGTTCTATTATGATGGCTTGTCTGCAGCTGATGTTCGCCTAACATATGTCGGCGCTGTTGAGAACTTGCGCGTCAAGTCCATGAATCACATTCTGTTGTAAACAGTGCGCTGCTGTGAATGAAGTGGTGGCGCAGGTGTCACCCTCTCTCTCTCTCTTTCTCTCTCTCTCTCTCTCTCTCTCTCTCTCTCTGTCTGTCTGTCTGTCTGTCTCTCTCTGTGCCTTTTTCTTTTTATCTGTCTCTCTCTCTGTCTGCCTCTTTCTCTATTTCTCTCTCCCCTCCCTGCGTAATCACAATATCTCTGTGTACATAACCGTTCTGATATGTGTGAATAATCTCACTCGGTCTATGTGCCGTTGTTGACCCTCATTACCATCTCGGTAGTCTAGCACGGAAACATGCAAATCTCATCCTTTCATACAATCAAAATTTGAATTTTCAAAGGCAACATGCATATAGACACTACTGTAATGTGTAGTCTGCACTGATACTTGGATGACCCCTTCCATTACTGTTGCAACACACCTAAACAATGCCAGTCTTCCTGCTATTGCCCTTTCCAGAACACCTAACACCACCATGAAACTACAGTCATCTCTAATGACAAACAGGAAAGAAGAAGAAGAAGAAGAAGAAGAAGAAGAAGAAGAAGAAGAAGAAGAAGAAGAAGAAGTGTAAATTGTGTTTCTTGCTTTGCATGTCTCTTTTTTTTTGTTTCGTTGGTTGACCTTTTGAGTCATGTATTGTCTGGTTTTGTGGTTTGTTAATAAATTTGTTTCAGAAGAAGGTGATCATAAGGGTGCAGGGGGAGGGACGCTCCCAGGATGTTCCCTAAATGGAAGGATGTGAAATGCATGTGTTAGCTCAAAGAAAGTCTTTGGGGATCCTTTTTACCTAACAGTAAATGCTTTCAAAAGCTGAAATCACTACACACGATCCAGCATAAATTCAAAGTAGAATGCTGTCAAATCAGAAACAGTCTACTTCCAGAGCAGTTCGTCAAATTTGATCCGTTCGCAATCCACAGACAGTGGCGTCCAGACGACAAAGTCGCAGAAACGGCGTGAAGTTAATGCCATGCCACCCAGCACCTGATAGTAGATGCATGATTTCTCTTGAGCCTCATTGCTCCATCTAGAAATGTGACGTAGGAACTTTTCAGCAAAGAAAACTCCTTCACAGACATGTTCCTGGCAGAGAACGGGCACTTAACTTCCACGATGCCGAGCTCACCACTGCCCCGATCCTTCACCAGGCGATCTGGGCATGCACCCAGCCAGCAATACGATGGGTGGATAACAAGGCCGCAGAAACTGGTCTCCACGTTTCTTGATCTAGCATACGCCACCACTGCAATGTCTTCGTGCTATCGCATTGCCTGCATCAGAAAAGGACAACCGTCACACAGCAAGAAATAGAAAACAGGGATGCATAGATAGACAGTAAGAATGTTCAATGAGAGCTGAGGGTAATACATACATCTGAATCACCACTCTTGAGCTGCAGCCTTTGGAGCAAACTTGTTGGAAAAGTTGCTTTCCGTCGATTCACGACAGCCCCAAAGTTTGAGGCAGTGAGTCGTTTCCGCCGCAGGTCATGCCACATTGAGCTCTTCGCTTGCTGCCTGGTAGCAAGTTCGATGTGAGCAGCGCCAGTGGCAGTAACACAAATGTGCTTGGCCACAAGCTTTGTCCGTTGAGCCTCATCAAGAGCTACACCATGATCTACTTCCCTTGGCTCAGCACCAATCTTTGGCAAACTTTCAACTAGAGAGCTGCGAGCACCTCCTGTCTCCAAGCATCGTAACAGATGGTCGTCTAACAAGTTGGCTGCATGGTTGTGGTGACAACAGAGTCTCATCCAACCGACAGAATGCAGAACCAACTGCTGCTGACTTCGAACTTGAAGTGTCCTTGCTGACAGTAGAGGTCCCCAGGCCTTTGCCATTCCTGCAAGCGTAGGCGTGGTCCACGGCAACCACCACATCTTGCAGATGCAACTGGTCAGGCTCAAAGTTATTGCCTCTCAAAGTAGGGGTTGCCATTGTTGCTGTACCGTTGGCTTCCAACCGCTCGCAGAGACACTTTATTGCACCTCTGGTAACAAGGCGGTGCTCAGCAGGCAGTGGCTCATACCTTGAGCGAGAACGCCTTCGTGTAGGGGGCTTTATATGCTGCGCAATGGCCTCCTTCTCTGAAACACCCGTCATGGTACGCTTATGTCTAGCTACCACGATGTCATCAAAGGCTAGAGTTTCAGTAGAAGGGCCACAAAACTCAACGCAATAAGCTGGCACTTCAGTGATAGCTTTGTCCTCAGGCACAGACGTCTTGCCAAGAACGACCATATCCCACAAAGTGTGGAACAGGCTACACACATGCTTACAGTAGCCACCTTTCCCACTCTTGCACAGACAGTAGCCACAAATCACGCCTCCCGTGCACGAGTCGAGCCAAAGGTAGTTGGTGTAAGTACCTTTCTCCATAGACTTCTTACACTTGGCTGAAACCACAATGACATTGTCGTCCACCAGCCTGTTCATGTGGATTCAGCGCACATGATCGTCCCTAAACATCTTGTAGCCATAGTCCTTCGCCTTGACTGCCCCGCTAGGTCTCCAATCAGCACGAGACGCGTCCACAATCCAGTAGTTCTCGAGCTAACCGTGGGTTAGTCGGGGAAAGTTTGCCATAGACATAGTCCCACCTTCCTTAGGCGGGTACAAGAAGGTTTGTGCCGGCCAACTCAACCGTTGTGGACTGCAGAGCGGCTCGCGGCCACGTGGCTTGTCACAATCCATTATCAAACTACAAGATCGAAGCCCTATACGGCCTACCTGTGAAGGAACAATAAGTCGCCAGATGACCAAGCCTACCACGAGCAGCTGAGAGCCAACAAGATAGATCTAAGGACGTAAAGAAGCTGCTATGCACAAAGCGGCAAGGCTGCATCACTTTTTGTGGTGGCGCAAGTGCCGTAACCACTTTCAAAATGGCGGACAAATTGGCCGCGGGCCCGGTCATATGGTGGATTAAAAAAAATTGGCTTCGTGGAGCGGTATGGGCATTCCAACTGTACAGGTTGTCCCGGGGAAGGGGAAGGGGAGGGGAAGTCTTCCCCGCAGAAGACATAAGAAGGAGAAGAGAGCAGCCGAGAGCGGCGCTGTCATTTCTTCTTCTTCTCTTTCTATCATCGTCAAAAATCTTTCTGTGTTTCCTATCACACACACACACACGCACGTGCACACGCACGCACGTACGCACACACACACACACACACACACACACGCACACACACACGCACGTGCGCACGCACGCACGTACGCACACACACACACACACACACACACACACACACACACTATGGCGAAGGTTCCAAACCAACCTGCCTCGCCAATCGTTCAGCTGTCCCAGAAACGTCTTCAAAACTTACACGAGGCGCAGAGCCTCAGCTTACGAATTGATTTTCTATTGACTTTCCTCAAGTCCTCCATCCTACACAATTCTTATAAAGGATTTCATTTCCGCACAAAATACTAATGAAACGTACCGATCCTGCTGGCCTCGGGTACAACTCAGAATTTGGCACAGAGTTCAGAACTTAGAATTTAGCACGGAGGTCAGAGCTCCTTCACACTCTCCCACCGAACAAAGCCCGCTTTGTCAAAAGGAATAGCTATCGATCACAACATTATACACACGCGCGCGCCGCAATTGATGTATTACATATGAATAGGAACGACAGGTGGAGAGGTCACGAAGCTTCACACTCGATGTCGAAACTGTAGAATCTGATCTACATGTCAATACAAGACAACAGGACCGCCGGTGATAGCGTGTGCAATTCCTTCTACACATTCAATAACGCGACGCGTTTCGCACGTTCCTGAGTCGAAGACATTCTTGAACCGATTCTGGTGAGCCACTTTTGGAATAGGTGAATGCTATGTGAATGCTATGTGTGAATGCTATGTGTGAAATGATAGGCATGTCTGAATGCTAACAAAACATGCATACATTGACAAGTCCTGTGAGAAACCAGGCATGAAGCATGCATTGACACGTACTGTGAGAAACCAAGCATGACGCATGCATTGTCACGTACTGTGAGAAACCAAGCATGACGCATGCATTGTCACGTACTGTGAGAAACCAAGCATGACGCGTGTAACACCTAAATGTGCGTAAACTGAAAAGTACATATAAAAAACTCCAGCTGCTTACATAACTCTGCTTTCAATGTAAATATATGCATTCGTTCCATAAATTGCAAGACAGTGAGTGGCATGACGAGCACAAAGTCTCGTGTTAGCCCCCGTGCTCGCTCTTGATTAGGGGAGCACTTTCTGGTATTTCCAGCGGTCGGTTGTCAAAATTTGGGCGACTTCGGTTCGAAGTGCATGATGTAAGCGCATGAATTTTAGTTGGGGATCCGGTTTTGTGAGGTCTGGTAGCCAGACAAGGGAAGACTCAGAGGCTTCCACGCTGGCCTTGGCGGCCGGGGGGAAGATTTCACAAACTCCCAGCTGGCCGGGCTCGCTGGAAAGGAACCCTATTTGGCGGTCTCTGACATGAATGGGCTGCGGATCTACATGTGACGCATAGATCGATTTAGATTGTCTTTTCGTTTTCATCCCTTGCAGAGCAATACTGCTCCGTGGCGTACAAGCGCGACGGAACGCCTTGGGGGAGGGGGAGGGGGTGTTTTCCAGACTCTGTTCTTACTATTTTTGTCCAGGTCTAAGAATACAATGTTGAGTCGGTGTGGGGAACTTGTTAATTTTCTCGATTTCGAAACAGCTTCAACTGCATGTCGACGTTCAGCGTGGATCCTAGAAATAGACTTGTTTTGAAATACCGTTCGGCTCACCAAACATCGCTGTGGACTGGGCCTCTGAGGTTGCACACACCGCTTTACCGAAAGGCACTGATATGGCCCAGGCTAGTCACGCATGCGCCAAAAAAGAGAGGTATCTCAATTGGGAAAGTTTGGTGACTCCAATATTTTTCGCTAATTATTACCTTCAAAGTTTAGCTTGTTTCGCTATGGTTGTGTATCACGGAGGCCTTAGGGCAACTGGGCAAGCTTCCAGGGCAGTGAAGGAATTTTGGTAAGTTCCTGGTGGTTGTGGTATGGGGTCCAGGCATGAATTTAAAATACACTGTTAGTTTCCACCACAAAACTAAAGAAGCTGCTCTCTTTTTCCCGAAATGAAAAGCCAAAAAGCGGGGGAGGAGGGAAGAGAAAAATCGCTGCCAAAGCTTAAGCAGTCAAAATAACCCCGGCCAAAAAGCTGGCAGCTGTTACCCTAAGGGTTTTTTCTCCGGCTTTCTCGGCAGCTTGGGGAGCGAGAACGGTATGACTTAGTCTTCCGAAGTCCGTCCCTCATGCGGTTTAGCTCGAGAGGAAGCGTAGCTTTAAAAACCACTTGTCGTGGGGTGGTAGGTAAATATGGACTTGCTTCGCCGCTTGCCGTCGCTCGCACTCGCCGAAATCTTCTCGCATTGCGATACCGTGTCGCTGGTCAGGCTTCGTCTGACCTGTCAGTGCCTGCGACAACAGGTCGACTTCTACGTTTCCCGGCTCCCCAAGTCAGCTATCGAACTTAGAAAGCTCAGTCACAGGAAGGCGAAAGATGGACATTATCGCTTGGCTCTGCGAAGCTTCAGGTAGGTTTGAGTGCGAATCGTTTTCTAAGCCGGGGGAAGACCGAATTACTGTTCAGAAGCCCAGGCTGCAAGAAAACAATGTTTTTGGCTGGGTAAAATAGGTTTCTGAAGAAACCGTTGTGCTATCCACATGAGCAAGAGTTTATAGAATTCTCTATGTCACGCCTAAACTGGCAAGAAATATTGAGATAAATGTGAACTACGGCCACCTGCAATCAATATTGATCGAATTCCTAGTGCATTTTCGAATATTCCCCATCCCTTTGCTTCTGCCCAGGTATGGCCTCGTTCCCATTACAATCTACTGTCACGCCATGGACTCCAACAAGCCAGAGGAGTACCTGACGTTGCCCAGTCTTGGAGAGCGCCGTAACAGCTCACACTTCAAATCCGGTGGTAGCGCAGATGGCTTGGATGTGGTTACGTTATTCCGAAAACTTCGAATTCTGCTGCCACAAGACTTCGACGACCATGTGCGCGTGGTGTGCTCAGACTTCACATTTGCGGAGAGCCGAGGCATCGTCCGCCTTTGCCATGGCAACGGCGAACACTCGACGCTTTATGACTGTTTGCCGTATGGAACTGCCATGGCGAGCTGTGCTGACACGAGGAGTCCTGCAAAGACTTACGCTGACCTGCGCGGGACACCCTTTGCGTTCTTCGACGCCTTCCGCTGTTTTGGATACGCAGGCCGCGGAGTAAGCAAACGCACAGATTTATCCAGACTTTTGGGCCGCAGTTTCGCATTTTGATATCAGAATCTAGGCATACAAAAGCTCCGGCCGTGCACGTCCATGTATGTCTACCATGGTATTCATTGTCGACGCGATGTTGCGCCGCGCTAGATACGTCGATTTGCATGATGGCATCAATATTCAGAGCCGAAAACCAATCAACTGCCAGGAAATTCATTCGCAGAACTCATTCGCGAGTCGGCCCAAATGTCCGGACCGGGCAGCCTAAGGTTTCATAGCCGTGGACAGTAGGAATGGTGTCGGAATGGTGTATGAGGGAATGTTGTGCCATTTCACGCGCAAACATATGACAGAAGTCCCAAGGTCACAGAGGAGTTGAACTTGCCGATACCCTTACGGGAATTCGCGTCTTACTCTTTTTGTGAACCGCCTGAACTGCCAATTAATTTAGATTATCTGGGACATTTCGAGAAATAATAGGCGCCTGATAAGCATAGTTTCATAAATAAAAAACAATAATAATAATAAGATATTTTCCCGATCAATTTGGCAAGGAATGAAGCGAGTTCTCTCGAGCTGGAGGAAAGGACAGAGTTCTGACTTTAAGAGGAAACCATACCACCAGGGTTTTGAGTTTTACGTGTTCACTTCATGTCTCCACGTTTATGGCACACAGAGAGAAGATCTCGCAATCGACCTAAAGCATTATCACATCCACAGCTTCACAGCGTAGCAAGCAATATTCTCAAAAGAACGCTGACGTCACTAGAGCCACTACAGAGACGTGAACTTTTCTCACATGGGGCTAAATTGTGATTCATTCTGATTGAATCTCCTTTTGCATCAGCTGGCAACTATCTCCTGCAAGGGTCAGAGGGCTGTCATCAAAGGAGAGGGCTACCCGGGAGGTTGCGGTCCTCCATGTGCTCACCTTGCTCACATCACCACCATGCAGAGCAACGTTGAGCTCACCTGCAGGGAGTGCTGGACGTCTTCTCCGTCCCTGACCATGACTTTGCAGCTGCGAAGTCCAGAGCTCTCCTCTGGAGAAGAAGTCTGCTACAGCCAGTACAACTGCAATTCATGGAACGAGCTTGCCCCGCCAGAGTGGTGTCCTTGAGAAACGAAGCTTTTCAGCCCTCCCCGGCAAAACAGCTACTGGACTGCACAGTTGACACCTTTCCTTTACTTTTTGAGAATAGTAAAACCCCTCTCCGATTGCCTAGTGAAGATGAACACAGAATACAGGGCGACTCAATTCACGTTTTTTTTTCCTTTTCATTTGTCTCTTCAAATTAAAACATCTTGAAGTTTCAATCGTTAGAATTCCGTGATTCACTGTTCTTTCATCACGGTCTTCTTTGACAGTCTCAACATTGATTCTGCTTCCAATCGCTTTTAATTCCGCGATCCGACGATGATAGACTGAGTTTGTAGTCAATAGCCATGTCCACGGAAACCTACGTCAGTTTTTTACCTCCACCGACAACCCTGACCCTGCTTGCTGCACAAATACTGCTGCCCCGAAATTTTATGTGAACGTGAGAGAGAGAGAGAGAGAGAGAGAGAGAGAGAGACAGAC
>JAOWAR010159767.1:0-10575 GCA_028571005.1 Clathrina lutea
AGAGAGAGAGAGAGGGAGGGAGAGGGAGGGGGGGAGAGAGAGAGAAAGAGAGAGAGAGAGAGAGAGAGAGAGAGAGAGAGAGAGAGAGAGAGGGAGAGAGAGAGAGAGGGATCTGGCATACAATTGAGAAAATTCAAGCGCAAACGAACCCGGGAGCGCGCCAAAACATTTGTCCCCTTGCTCTTTTTCTCTGCTATTGTTTCCGCTCTGCGACTTCTTCCCTGCTACTGTTTCTCTGCCACGGCAACTTCGGCTCAGCGTTTCATTCGACAGCTGAACTTCTTGTAAGTTCGGGCAAGATTAAGGTTACTTCCACTCCTTGGCACAAAGCTCACACTTTTTTTGCAGTTTTCTTGAAAGGGTTTGATGTTTCTGTATTTGAATTTTTCCGCCGGCAGAGTTGTAGAAATTGTCATCGACTGGACGTCGGAGGATTTGAAGCCGCGGGCTGGGAAGCCGGGGAATTTTAAATTCCGCCATATCTTCCTGGTTCTCCTAAACTTTTCGTCATAACTCAGCCGCTACTTACGGGATCGACTTAATTCTACGTCCTCCACAATCATAAACCTACATGTAGAAGAAGCGCTATTAAACTGATTATCTTCCTCTCTTACCGCGAGCAAACCTTTGCATGCCCAAAAAACATGAAAACCTTTGTTTCCTGCTTCTTCGCTTGTTATAGTTCATGATGAAATCCAAGGACACTTCGATTTTAGAGCACGCAGAAGAGAGAAATGCCAACAATGCAGTGGCTAGATCACATGAGCAGCGGCGAACTGAAGTTTTTATCCACCGCCTTTCTGCTTATCACAACTCAGCCCAACGAGCAGACGGGATCTCGCAGTCACCGCCGCCAGACAATGTGGTGCCCGTCATGGAGGCGTTTGCGGGCGTGCTGCAGTTTCTAGGCTGCGATGTTGACAGCGAGCTGCTGAGAACGAGGATGACTAGTCTTGGTCCGCTTTTGCGGGACGGAGGAGCGGGAAGCTTTCCACCGGAGGCAGTCCGTGCCGCGGCCATTTTGACCGCGATTCACCACGTGGACGAAGCACTGCAGCACTACTGCAGATCCCAACCGGTACTCCAATCCGACTTTGCCACGGAGGAGAAGACGAGAAAGGAGGCGAAGCAGCGACCGATGGAACTCGATGATTTGCTACATTTCCTCGGAGAACATTAAACGTCCTGGTTTAAGCCTTGCCCGAAATTCTTCAAGACTATTGCGCGCCGCTGAGGGCATTCAGAAATCGATTCTTCCACTTCACAGACAGGCTGGAAGGAACAAACGACGTGATGAACTCATTTTGGAACCGCTTTGAAAATCTCCTGAAGGACGTCCTTGGACCTGCCGCACTTCACTCTTTGCCCAAAGAGAGGGAGACCACCAAACTGTTGCTTCAGAGGACGAAAGATGGAGCGGCATGGAAGAGCTTGCAAAAAGTGAGATGTGCTGTTCAGTGTTCACACAGCTCTCATGACGATGAGGGTGCAGCCACAGCTACGACAACCACAAGGACACACTGGATCAGTCGGCCGCAAGTCGAGCTCGTGGGGCGAGAGCAAGAGTTGGAAGGAATCATTCGACTGATGGACAAGCCGTGCCACCTCTACATATGGGGAGACTCTGGCATGGGAAAGTCGTCGCTGGCAACAAAAGCAGCGTACAACCTACGAAGACTGCTCCCAGTCCAGCACTTTATTCGCTGCACAACGCCAGAGACACTGAAAAACAGCTTTCTACTCTTGGCAATAGCAAGCGGGTACAAGATTGACACAGCTATGTTGGGTCAGGAACGTGACGAAGATGTAAGGAGGTGGCTGGCGATGTACCTGCGCAAAACGGCAGATCGCATGCTGTTGGTGATGGATGATCTACGCAGGAAGGATGATTTGAAGAGTTTGCCCCTCGAACAGCACTCGATCATCGTCACAAGTTTACACAAGAGCAATGGCACCTTCGCACACACCATCCGATTGGGACCTCTTCACACTGAGGACTCGCTCAAAGCTCTTGTCAATGCTTCCATGGGAGGGAAGAAGACCTCAAAGCGCGTTTCACATTGGCCTGGCATTGACAACGCTGAGCAGTGGCTGTCTCTTCTTCCGGTTGACGTTAGCATGCTGCGAGACCCTGCTTTAGTTGTTTTCATGAAGCTAAAGGAGCTACTTGAAAACGAGCTCTTCAACCTTCCACTGGCAGTGGACATGGCGGGCTGTTTACTGTCAAGGAAAGTGCCAATTCAGGACCTCATTGATCGCTTTGCACCAAGAAAGGAAGATACAACACATCATGCAACTCATATGATCCAGGAACAAGCAGCGAGTGTGTCGCATGCTTTAGCCATGTCTGGAACAGTGCACATGGCCCTTGACCAGCTTCATCATTCGCTAGAAGCACGCAAAGTCATGTGGATGGTGGCAACAATGGCATGCCCAACTGTACCTCTCCCACTGCTCTGCAAGGACGCTTGCACTTCAACAGAAGGAACATCTGTTGAGGAAGTTGAGAGCCACGGACTTCTGCGAGTGGAGGCTGAGGTGTCCCGTGTCTTCATGCACCCACTCACCCAGGATGTTATTTTGAATCTTCTGGGTTCGCCTGCAAGCCAGATAGATATCAGTTTCCTAAAATCTGTAGCAACAGAGATATACAGTGTTCTCTGCCAAGGTCTAGACATTCCAGACACTCAGCAGGAATCATCTGAATCAATGTCACAGCGTCATTTTGTGGCTTTAAGTGCTCAGAGAACAATTACAACAGAATGGATCAAGAATATCAGCTCAAGCCCACTCAAGTTCACAGAAGAAGATGCGTGCGATAATCTACTCAGCCTTCGTTTTGCCTTGCTGGAAAAACTAGGGGCTCATCATGTCAATCCAATCAGAAACCCTAGAGCCAACTCAAAGGTTGCAGTGACCTGTCTCAAGGAGGCCCTGGGGATTGCCGAGACGGACGGTGAAAACACAAGCTTGGGAATTAATATTGCAAACATTTTTCAAAATCTTGCTCAAGCTAGGGTAAGTCTAGGGGAATATTCACCTGCACAAGCACTTTTCGAACAGGCGCTCCAGATTCAAGAGAAGCACTACGGCGGCCAAGATCACATTGGAGTGGCGACCACTCTAGGCAACCTGGCGAGTGTGCTTCGTCACCAGGGACATCATAATCGGGCCAGAGCACTGTACGAACGAGCGCTCCAGATTCTAGAGAGTCACCACGGCAGCCAAGCTCACATTGGAGTGGCGACAATTCTAGGCAACCTAGCGGGTGTGCTTTGTGACAAGGGACATCATGATCGGGCCAGAGCACTGTACGAACGGGCGCTCCAGATCGAAGAGAATCACTACGGCGGCCAAGATCACATTGGAGTGGCGACCACTCTAGGCAACCTAGCGGGTGTGCTTCGTCACCAGGGACATCAGGATCGGGCCAGAGCACTGTACGAACGGGCGCTCCAGATCCAAGAGAATCACTACGGCGGCCAAGATCACATTGGAGTGGCGACACACACACACACACACACACACACACACACGGAGACTACGGAGACCCACGCTTCGACCAAGTCATTCCACTTCGAAAACATGACTCTACTTTTTCATTCTTTATCTTCCCTGCGTTATCTCTCTCTATCTGATAATTCCTGATAATTCCTTTACTCGTTTCGTGAGGTTAGGGCAATCGTAGTCTGTTGACAACTCTCCTCCGGGCAGGAAAGGCGTGTACCTGATGCGGGCGCCATCCCGATTTTGGATCGCTGCAGCCGGAGAGCTACAGTAGGAATGCTTTCGGCAGTGAGACAGAACGAAGTTGAATGATTTGGTCGAGGCGTGGCCTTGGGTTCGTGTTCCACCTGAGACCAATGAATGTTTCCTTTGTTCCCTGTCTCTCTGCCTCCGCGGGCGAAAACGTGATTCTCCTTTCCCATGTTCAATATAGTTTCGAAAGAAATCTGACACACCGTATTTAAGAGCACCCAAAATGGAGGCAATCCCCAAAATGCACAGGCTATAGTTATCATATAAAATGAAGAGACCGGGCTGAACTAAAATTTTGATCTGCTACTTTTCTTTTGATCCTGACTCAATCAAGCGAACAGATATCAGGATGTAGTTTTCATCATTTACCTACAGGATACTGGGGGTAGGTGGTCTTTACATTGCACATCTCAATAAATGGGTGACAAACGGACAGGTTACACAGATAGCAAGGGGGATAGAAGTTTTACCCTCTGACGTTTTATAGTACAACAATCGGCTTTGAGAAAAGAAGAAGAAGAAAGGTGCTGAAAGAGTTGACTAGTTGGAAGGATTCTTTCTGGAGAAACTAGCGTTCAGTCCCTGCCACCATCACGGCAGAGAGAGAGAGAGAGAGAGAGAAGATTTTAAATCGAGCCACGCAACAACAATCATCACTAATTTCGTTCAAGTTCTCGACTGCCTTACCGATAAAATCGGCTTGAATTCTTTTTTTTCCTTTTTAACCTGACGAAGGCTACCACAGAGTAGCCGAAACTGTTGTTGTTTACACACGCAAGCAGACTGCATAAACAAGAATTCAAGCCGTTTATAACAATCATCACCTTACAACGACGCTTCTTCACACAGGTGACCACACGATGCATGGCACCCAGCGACAAGTTTTGTCAGCTACACAAAAAAAGGTCTGCTCAACTGGAAAGCAACTGGTATTCGCAATGGCGTCGGAAGCTAATTTCGAGGGAGCTAGACGAAGGCACCATTTCGAAGATATGGCTTCATCGGCAAAAATGAAGATCTTGCAGGAAGTTTTCCGAAAAGACAAGGACTGCTACTGACTTCTGGGTCGGTACGTTTATGTTGTTTTTTTTTGCAGAGAGAAACAGTTGAGTGTTTCCTTGGAAATGTGCTCTGCAGAGGCATTAGATAGTGGCGGTTTGGAGAAGTTTGGTTTTAGTCGGACAAAGACAGGCGGCTCAGTTACTAACGGATCGAGCAGCTCAAGTTATGTTGCTGCTCGGTGTGCGATTCAGCAACAGCTAGTTGATAACAGTAAAGACGCGATTCAAAATCAACTCCGGCCGGAATGGCTTTCCAGAACAGCAAACGTGTTTTGGATGCAGTCCTAAAAAGCACAAGACTGGGGGAACGGCCAGGCCAGTGTAAAGAGGCTCTATCATCAGCGGACAAAGAACGGCTAAACTAGTATCTATTTCGAAGACGTCCTGTCAAGGGACGACACCTGTCAACTGTAGAGATACGTGTGGTTTTGCTTTGCTCGACTTTTCGGTCTTTGGGGAAGAGAGGCTTTTTTCGCAAAAGTCTGTCGAGAAGACTTGCAATTTCGCAAGGACAATGATGGATCGGAGTTCATAAAGCTCAAGCTAGGAGGATTTCTTGACAAAGAATACCCAAGGTGTCTTTCAAGCTCGCGAATTTAACTTGTGCGGGCGCATTCAGGAAGAAAAACAGGAGGAAAGGTTGAAGAAGCTGCTCACTCTCCTTCACCTAAACCAGACCGGTACGACTTTTCAGCCCGTCCTTCTTTGTTGTCGGCTAGCTGAAAGACGGGCCGTGGTTTGCAAACGCTCCTCCGGGGAAGAACAGCCTCGCTTTAAGCATGTTTGAAGAAATCAAACCATCTCCAGAGGGTCTTGTGCAAATTTAAAACCCAATGACGTACATTTGCGTACAGTTGAATCGACAGTAGGGCTATAAACACCTGTTTGAGAAATTAAATTAGCTTCAAAACTACCCGTGCAAAAATGACCTGAAGGGCTTTTGCACGTCAGTGCGCGAGCCTCACCCGTAGAGACTCTCCAGTACTCCAGTACTACTAATGTTGTACATATTTTCGGTAGCTATCCTCTACGCCATACGCAGTACTACTAATGTTGTACATGTTCTTCATAGCGACATGTATCTCTGATCTTATAAAAGCGATATCTTATCGAGTCAAAAGGCAGAGCGAATAAAGCTATTTCACTGAAACCAGTGTCCAAGCTGTTCTCCCACATACCTTTAATTAAACAGCCGTTTTTGACCATTGCGAAAAGCTTTAAACTATATTTTCTGGACTTTTTCCTTAATGAAGCCCGTAACTCAGATAAACTGCAAGATGTACAAAGAGGGGAAGCCATACAGTACGAAGGAAGTGAGAAAAGTGACAGGTGAGAACCAAATATGGAAGGGGTAAGAAAGACAGCAAAAGAAGGCGAGAATAGTGCAGACAGAAGTTAGAGCAAATACGGCGAGAGGTGAAATGAATGGGAGAATAGTAGAGAAGGCAAACATTGGACCAAGAGAGGGAATATTGAGGGGTGAAAGGAAGGCACACGCAGTAGGAAATAAAATTAATAGAATAAAAATTAGAAAGAATGTACATCAAATTTTTTTATGAGAGATTTTATTTTACCTCCACCATTTGATCTCATTGTTCTGAGGAAGGTTTTTATAACTCTATAAATACCTGCTTTAGACGTATTTACAATTCATAAATACCTGCTTTAGAGGTATTTACAATTCATAAATGCCCCTGCAGAGCACAATCAAAGAACAGCACGGAAAGTCTTTCTACTTTGGATTCAGAATGAAGAAGGGCAAGGTTTACCAACGCAGCAGCTACGTTGCCGCTCGCTCGCTGCGCTATTCAAAGGCCATCTCTACTATACTCCCATTCATTTCACCTCTCACCATATTTGCTCTAACTTCTGTCTGCACTTTTCTCGCCTTTTTTTGCTGTCTTTCTTACCCCTTCCATATTAATATTTTGGTTATCACCTGTCACTTTTCTCACTGACCATGAGTTACAATAACATAACTTTTCACCATTTGATTGATGGCGCTGATGGCAGAAGAGTTCATGAAGAATCCAGCAGTCCATTACTCTGACCTCTTGCTTTCGTTACACCTCCCCTCTTTCCTTCTGACTTTTATCACTCCTCTCCAACATCACCTCCCTCCGCTTTGTACATAAAGTCCCCCCCCCCCCTTGGTTGTTTAAACTGCATGAAGCAGCCTTGCAAAATGTCTTCCACTGTCTTTTTTTTTTTTTTTTTTTTTTTTTTACAAATGCTTGGCCTTTGCTATGCAGCCTTTTTTGTAATGATTTACATATAGATTATAAAGCTTTTTTTGAATTCCGGATGGGACAGAATCCAGACTTTAGTCTACGATATGGCACATCGCTGAACGGATATCCAAATCTCAGTTCCTCAGACCGGGTCAATTTCTTCCCGAAGAATTCCTGTTCCATTTGAACGTGGATCTTGCTACACCCTTGGTGTATGTGTGGAACATTGCACCATAGTACTGAAGAGTAGTTCAACGTACTCGATGACTGACGTCAACACAAGCTAAGCTTAAGAGTCCATGAAGTTAAGAAACTCTAAACTTGTGCTGGTGTCCGTGAGTTACTCTTCAATTGAGCTTTTCGAGTGTGACGCCCTTTACTGTTTGTGTGGTTTGGGTGTGAGAGGTCATGGCGAAATGGGTATTAGCCACCAGGTGACGTGGGATAAACTGGTATATACGAGGTGTACAGCATAATCACTCAATCTTTAGGCCCAACTAGTACTGAGTTCGATGCTACACAGACGATTTTACACTCAGCTGAGAAATGAAGAAGCAAGGGCACTTGGCTGGTCAGTATACTGGCGGACAAGTTTATCGTATGAAGCCACGCAGTGTGCAAAGTACACTACCCGATACATCAGTTACGCCAAACTGAAACTACGTTCAATACACTCCCAGGAAAATGCGTCCTGACAATGGAGAGAGATGAGCTACAATATTAACTATGTGAATAAAAGTACGAAGTTAGAAGTAGTATGCCCGTGGAATCAGACTACGAAGTTAGAACTATGTTAGTGGTATGTTAGTGTTGAAGGAATGAACGAATTACAATATGCCGGTGAAAAAACTATGAGTGGGGAAGGGAGAGAAGTGCTGTCGCCAAGGCCAGACTGGGCTCTTTGTGAGAAACAGCATAGTGCAGGCTATGATGATTATCACGACAAGTGTAACACTTATAAAAAGAAAAATACAGGAGGTAGCAAATATGTCCTATTCTGGTAAACTGTACATTCCTCCGGAACAGTCCAAGTCTTTCTCAAACATGTCTCACTCTGGTAAACTGTACATTCCTCCGGAACAGTCCAAGTCTTTCTCAAATATGTCTCATTCTGGTAAACTGTACATTCCTCCGGAACAGTCCAAGTCTTTCTGGCGCACCCAAATGTCAAGTAATGCCTTCAGCTCTGGAAGGCTCAGCTCATCGTCACTGTCTGGGTCAATAGCAAACTTCAGCATCTGGTGAATTCTCTCCAGCGGCATTTGACCAAGATTGCAGAGGACGCCACGTGTGTATTGCCAGTATCTCTGAATGAACAGGAAGGACAGAGACAGACAGACAGACAGACAGAGAGAGAGCATCAGCAGAATTACAAGCACTGATAAAATTTTAGAAAGAGTGACAACAGCTTGTGGCTCAGCAACACATCCTTCGTTGAAAACGGATGTGTTTAACAAGCAATATGGCATTTCAAAGTTTACCGAGGGCAAACAATTTCAAGGGCAGAACCACACCGCGCTCTTCAGAGAAAATGCTCAGAAAATTACTATTGAACAAACAATAAGAGAAATATCTGAATCAAAAGCTTTGCTTCGGAGGACAAAAATATCAACCCATGACATATCAAAAACATAATCTTTTCAGTCCTTCCAAAATTCTGAAATAAATTAACAACTTGACACGGCTAAACACCTCATTCATCTCTTCATTGTCGTTGGACGCCCCAAGGTCATCCTGGCCATCTTCAACCAACACAACACCTGCATCTGGTAAGAAAGAACAACAAAAACAACAAAAAGAAATGTTTGGCTAACTTTGAACGCATTGCTTGATGAGCATGTTGAACGTTGACGAAAACCAATCAGTGTTGGATGGAAGGAATGGATGGCTAGACGCAGAATGAGTGCGGGCTTTTGGTTGATAACCAAGGCCAAACTGACTGGACCGATATCAGTCTGATATTCACAGCACACTTGCTCAGAGAAAGAGAGAAAGAGAGAGAGAGAGAGAGAGAGAGAGAGAGAGAAAGAGAGAGAGATACACAGTCAGAGGGACAAAATCCAGATTGTAACATAAGAAACAAAAGAATAACATGGCTGTCAAGATACATGCAATAAAAAATGAATGGATGCGTTCTCCCACATACTAGTGGTATCTCCTCGCTCATCCAGATCATTGATGCAGTGGAAGGTCACGCTGCTTTCAAAGCCCTCTTCTCGCACTATGCCTTGACGAACCCAGTAGGTCATCTGGCGGTAAACGGCATTCTCTGGTAAACCAAGCTCCTGTGACAGGTCGGTGAGAGTCCATTGCTCTACGAGAATGACAGACAAAATAAAGAGGATGAACACTGGTTAGAGCACTTGACAGAACTTAAGCAGGAAGAAAAACTATAAGATCTTAGCCATCTGACCCTAAAAAGCTTAGCAAAACTGGCAGGGATTAAAAGCCCAAAATAAATATCTCATCCACAGACCTTTTTTGTGCTCCCAACCTCTAAGACACAACCCACTTTTGTCGACGTGTTTTTGTCCAAAAGCTTTCACCAAACCAAGCATCTTCTGTTGCCGTAAACAGCCTCTTCCTTAGTTTCCTAGCTACTGTCGTTTTACCTCAAGAATTTCCAGTTTTTTTTTCTTTAATATTCTATTTTTCGAGATCATTGATACTTGGCAACAAAACATTGATACAGGCACAGAATGACAATGCCTCAAAGTGGTGTCCAGCACATCTACTGGCTTCAAGTCCTGGTATGGGAATGTCTGCATTGTAACCATCGTGCAGATAAGAAGAAATAGCTTCAATGATCCCGACAGGGAAGCACTGTTCACTTTTTTTTTTTTTTTTTTTTTTAAATCTCCCTTTCACCAATATCATGAATTTCATATCTTGGGCAAGACGTTTCACCAGGATAACCCTTGGCTTTGTCAGTTTTTCGGAGTCCGCCTTGCCCAAAATATGAAATTCATGACCAGTAAAGGAAATGAAACTAAGAATGGTGATCAGCATCACGCAGGTCCAGCAAAGGCAGACAAGAGAAGCCAGATAGCAACAATGGCTCTCACTGTCTTCCAATAGAGAAATGGCTGTAGCCTGCACGGGCGATACTTCAAACTCCAGCGTTCCACTCGGAAATTCAAGCTCCACCTCCACCCGACCCAGTGACGTCTTCCAGACAAGTGATCTCTCGCCTTTCAAAGAGTGAAACCTGGCCGCATACGCCTCCATCATCCTAGCAGCATACAATGCAAAAACAGGAGAAAGACATAAAAGATGAAAGAGAGTAACAGTTTCCTATTTCGTTAACGAGCAAGGACATTTTCTGCACCATGAAAATAAAATATCATTGCCTTAATACACACATTTTCATTAAAGCCCAAGAACGGACAGAAATGAGGAAACTAGAAGAAAACCATTTCAGATCTTAATGACTTCAATTCAGCGGTTCCAAACAGGCAAAACAGAGAGAGAGAGAGAGTGAGAGAGAGAGAGAGAGAGAGAGAGAGAGACAGTAAGTAAAGAAG
>JAOWAR010159789.1:0-10574 GCA_028571005.1 Clathrina lutea
GCATCCCTCTCTCTCTCTCTCTCTCTCTCTCTCTCTCTCTCTCTCTTTCTCTTTCCTTCCTTCTCTCAGCCCTTTCGTCGTGCTTCAAGGAGAATGAGTAGCTGCATCTTCTCCCATATTTTCTTTTCGAGTCTTACACTTCTCCCCCTCTATAATCTGATATCCAGATCGGCTATTTATTCAATGTTTGAATCAATCCTGGTTTTGAAATGTGAAGAAAGGATGTGCAAACGACAAAGAAGGAATAGCAGCCAATAGACTATAGGAGGTACTAGTTATGCAGTGTGTGGAGGAAAAAGAAATCGGCTTCTGCCATCTTTTTGGGGGACAATTAATCGTTACATTCGCCTGTGATAGTGATCAGTGTGGGCTGCAATCCTGTATATTTCACACCATGCACTCTTTTTCAACCTTTCTTGTTTGTCTCCGTTGTGCAGTTAAATTGTTTGAAGTGATAGAGACGGAGACGACTCTCTACTTGGTCATGGAATGTGCAAGCGGAGGTAACGCCTCATGTCTAAGCATTCATTTTACTTTCTGAGCGTAGCACAAATGCATGGAGTGGACAGATGTTTAGCTAAAGCAGGAACTGGGTAGATGTGGGGAGGGAGGGGGAGAGCACTGGTTGAGCTGTTGAATTTAGTTCATAGTCACAAGTAATGGTCCTCTCTCTCTCTCTCACTCGCTCTCAAGTTTTAACACTGTGTACCAAATCTCAAAGAGGGTAGCAATCTTTTGGTGGTGTTCGTATGTCTGTTCTATTTCAAAACGAGCTGGTATGGGACAGTGTTCTGTTCATGAGCACCGTGCTCAGAGCGACTCTAAAAGCATATGATCTGCTCAGTGTACACATTGCACACCATGCACTGAAAGGTGTTCAGGCTTTGTTCTGAGGTACCTTAAAATTGAATTAATGAGTGTTGCCATGGATGCCATGTCCTGTTGTGTGCGTGCGTGCATGACCGTCGAAATACCCTCTTCGTATTCTCCAGGTGAGGTGTTTGACTATCTGGTCGCTCATGGCCGGATGAAAGAAAAAGAAGCACGAGCAAAGTTTCGTGAGGTATGTTTTGGCCGCTGTCCATGCCTGGTGGAAAGGGGCCGGTATTCGAAAATTTGACATTTTCACGTTCTTTTTTTGTTTTTTATTTTTATTGCTAGTTGGACGGAAAACGGAATTCATCATGGCAGTGGGGTGTTAAGGAACTTTATGGCTCTGGCTGTCTTTGCTTTGTGAAGTTTGCAACAGTTTAAGGGTGGTCATCCTCTCACTTTAAAACAATTATCTACTCTACAGACTCCAAGCTCTGATTTCATGTTAGGGCTTAAATGAAGATCACGAAATTTGTTTTAAAGACCTGGGTAGCTCTTCGCAAGGCGAAGTTATTGACGAGAAAGAAACATTTCGCTCAAACTTTCTAGAGGCAATTTGCTTTTGTTTGCCCATCCAAGCCCGCCAAACTTGGCCTGCTACTTACTGTCATAGGAAATTTTAAGTCGGAACTAAGGATGTGATCCATTTTCTCTTAGGGTCCTTAAAACGTGAGATTTTCCCTTTTCCTTTGCTCAAAGTGATTTCCTTTGGCAGCTTGAGAGAGAAAAATGGTGACAGGTATCAACTATTCGTAGTTCTGTATTCAAGCTCATCAACCTGACTAGCCTTGTACCAAGTTTCTCGTCGATGTGTTTCAAGATCACTTCAAACGAGCTCTAGAAAATCGGGATACCCCTTTCCAAGAAAATACCATTTGAAATCTTCGCTAATGTATCCCAGCGACCGCACCTTCTGCATTACATCGTCTCTAGAGTAGGTCAGCCGCGGCGCTGATTGCTGTTCTTCGCGTTAATCTGCCCAGAAAATGGCGACGTTCAGCATTACAACGTAGTTCTATGTGAAGCGTACAGTGGCATGCAGTGGGCTCAGGCATGCTGCTCCGACGGCAAGCCCCGCCAGCTCGATACGCGTCGTAAAGCCGAAGCAAGCCGATTTCAAGTTGCCTAGTGCTGGCTTGGCAGGTGTTTTGAGTTGTTCGCTGCAGAAGAAAAGAAAACGTTGCAGTTCTAATCATAGCATGGCAACTCAAGACATTGTGCGATGGAAACGTTCAGACGAAAGATATGCGGTTAAGTGCTTGCAAGCAGTAGCAGCGCAAGAATGCAGAAAGGGTAGTCGGGAAAATTCCTCGCTTGGCTTTCACTAAACATGCCATCCATTTTCAGAAGATTTAGCAAGGTTCCTTCTTTCGTGGACACTGTTCTTGAGGATAAATCTAACAAACAAAGAAAAAAAAAAGATCTTTGGCCGAACGAGACTGACATCGACGCATATGAGAGGGAGAAGGCTGACGACGAAGTCAAGCGGCCGCTTTCCTCGTTGAGAATGCCCCGGACGAAATACATGAACGAAGCCGCTCTGTACGCGCGGCGGCTTGCAAAATTCTCCCCGCTATCGGGACTCGCTTTCATTGCACCAAGCCAAGTGGACTCGAATTACTATACCACCACTTCCAGGCACACGTACAACGGCAGGATTTCCGATGATCATGATCAGCTGCTGCTGCGTCGAGTCTCGCGTGTTGACTTCCACTATGTACGTGGGGACCTCGTACCCGTGCGCTCCCACCGACATGAGTAGGCTAAAAATATCACTGGGGAAAGTCCCTAATGTATTGAACGTGGCAGCAATGGGAATGTTTTTCATCTTTCTGTACAGTTTTGAGCTTCAGCGTTCCTCTGGGGAAAACCTAAGGATATGTGGGACCTTCTCCAACTGAAATCCTGATTTTGTCCTCCAAAGCCAAAACGAAGAGGGTACCCACCCTTAAGTTGTAGTGCATGCACAGACGTCATCACAGTGTGACATCATCATAGTGTGACATCATAGTGTGACATCATCAGGACATGAATAGCAGCCGCACTGTGGTCTAGTTCACAAAGGTCAAATACCTTAAAGTTCCACCCTTGTAACTGAATCGCTGCGCTTGTCAACAGTAGATAGTGTGTTGACAAATATCATCTTTTGCAGTTTTAGGATAGTTCTATTCATAGCTGGCTGTGCACGTTTTAGCCATGATCTTATTTAGGGGATACCAGCTTTGCTCAGCAAGTTCAGTGTTTTCGATATTGTTCTGCTGCAGATCGTTTCTGCTGTGCAGTACTGCCATCAAAAGCACGTTATTCATCGAGACTTGAAGGTAAGACATAGCCGTGGGCTGCGTGGCTATGAAGGACGAGGATGAATCAGACAAGCACATACTGAACATTGGGAGATTGTAAACAAGGTGCACAACTTGACCAATGATACTTCCTTTCATAGCCCATTTCATCAGTCAGCAGATGTTCAACTTTTTTCTGTGTGTATTTGTGTGTGTGCCCCTGCGTTGTAGGGGTAGCTTTGGTTTTTTGAGCTCCGTTGTCTGGTCGTCTGTTTCGGTGGTATTCTCTTACTAGGGCGACTCTGGTTTCTTCCAGGGTTACCCCCGGCGTTTTCTTAGGTTAGATAGAGTGGGGAGCCTGCAGGAAGGACTTCAGGGTGTACTGGAGCCGCCACTCCGTTCCTTGCACCCACTCTCCACCTCGAGGTCTTGCAAACCCGAGTATGGGTCATCAACGTAGTGCACGAGTGAAGTGGTGGAGAGGTAGAGAACAAAACATACGTGTTGGCTCCCTGTCAGCAGTGGTTCAGGAGTGCAGGCGGGCTGGTGGTTCATGAAACACCATAAGTGTTTGCAGTCATTGCGAGCTTCAGTTGCTGACCGGTAGGTGTTTGAGTTCGGCTGTGGATGCGGTCGCAAGTTTCGTCGCGGGCAGGACCTTAAAAGACACCAGCTTTTTTGTTCTCCTTAGCCACCACTTCTCCCTTCTTGGACCATGTAGCCTGAGAAGGCAATGTGTGTCAATCTCAAGGTGTGTGTGTGCGCGCGCGCGCGTGTGTGTATATGTGTAGTTTGTGTTGGTGTCATCCAGGATGGTTGTAGCTGAAATAGAATTCAGGGCTCAAAAAATCGGTCGTTTCACTCACATTTTGCGGCAAAAATGACGTTTGGCGAGTGATATGAGTTGATTATGGGCCAAGTTTGCAAGTAAACAGCATTAGTTGGTGGCAGTCTTGCGACTAAAAGAAATTTCGAAGAAAATTTAACACAGCTCCCAATTCGTGCCGAGACCGGGACTCAAACCTGCGGCACCACATCGCCTAGGAAGAATCACCTGACTATCTGCTATGCCATCACGTCATCCTCAGTCCGTTTTAATCATGTTGTCCGTGCTAACCGTCCGGTGCTCTGTCGCTACTGCCATCTTCAAGACTGCGGACTCCCGTGTGGACGAGGTAGCCTGACCTAGAAACTGCGCCATTGCCCAGCCTTTTTGAGGATGACGTGATGGCGTAGCAGATAGTCAGGTGATTCTTTTCTGCTAGACAATGTGCTGCGGCAGGTTCGAGTCCCGGTCTCGGCCCAGATTGTGAGCTGTATAAAATTTTCTTTGAATGTATTTTGTCCGTGCAGTCACACCACTTCCTTGACGTCTTCTTTAAAGTTCTTTCTATGGAAAAAAATTGTCAGTCTCTGCCACTTTATTCAGAAGACAGAAGAGAGCAGCTGAAGCAGCGCTGGAAAGAGAAGACAACGCTAGAAATTCTTACGGACCAGCGCGAAAGAAGAATATTGTCAAGTAAATACAGGAAGAATTTTGATAATCATGGAACGAGAAGAGGAAGAAAAAACACGCAGGGAGGTGGCTTACGATCATCGCTTTCCGCCTGTGCTAGACGATGGCATCGCAGGTTCGAGCCCTCCCCGCAGTGTTCCTCTTTCGCTACAATGAAGACGCGAACCCGCACTCTTGTGCCTGGTCATACCCCGCAGGTCATGACGGACGAATGGAAACTTCGCAAGGAAACAAAATCTGCTTGTGTTGCACCTTTCAAACAGGAAACTGAATATATTGGCCGAACACATAATGCATTCCAGTTTTATCTTGAACAGGCACGAGTCACCCCTAGCCCTGAGAATCAGGCAAGCATACAAGTTCATGTGCGCAGTCTTGCACACTGGCAGGTTGATTAAACAAGCTGGCAACACTACAAGCACAGCTAGCACATCACCATACAAGTCACTTCTTGTACACATGTGCAAAACGTTGGATTGACTCATGTTGCCTTTGCGGAACCCGTGAAGCAAACGCTGCGTGTTCACATGGTTGAAGAAAGGTATCCTCTGTTGGCATGCCTCATTGAACTGACTGGCTGCTTGCCAGTCCAGACATCTTATGTGGAAAGAGGTTTTCAACCTTAAACAGGGTGAAGAGCAAGCTGTGTTTCTCCTTGGACAAGGACAGATTGGTTGCGTGCATGACAACATCCGAGAGTGGAGTGCCGTTGGGAGTCTGAAGTGAGCAATCAGCAATCAAGGCTGTGCACAGGTGGTTAACTGAAACCGTGGGGACTCGCCACATACATGGCCACAGGCGCGGCAGTGGTCGTACAAGAAAGCAACCACCTTCAATCCCAGTTGATGATTTGTCATAAACATTATAATAACTATATCCTTCTTATGCACCATGTGATGTGGCAATCATTCTCCCAAATCATTTAAAGATTGTCTCTACATTGCATCAGCATCTGCCGATGCCATGTTTTTAATAGATTCTTCAGACGACGCCAGCTTCAGGGTTAACAACTTTACACTGAAAGTGGTGATTCTCTAATGTCCTTCCGGTTGAACTTGAATGAAGCTGAGAAAAGTAATTCCATTTTCCGAACAGTTTTTTTTTTTTTTTGTTGTTGAAACCCCACATGTGTGCATTGTCAGACCAGCACTTGGGGAATTATTGTGCGGCCAATGAGTTCCGGCTTTCACTTTAATTTTTCATCTTCATTCTGGCGAGTATAACAAAATCACTAGCTTCCGCAATGCGATTGTTAATCAAGAAATTTTTCAAGCCCTGGAAGTGCTTGGCGAGAGTAATTTTCATGGGGATCTGATGCCTTGATGTTACTGATCTGGCCTTCTTTCCTCACCCACTCCACAAACACAGGCGGAGAACCTTCTTCTTGATGCGAACATGCACATCAAGATTGCAGATTTTGGCTTTAGTAATGAGTTTACACCGGGGAACAAGCTGGACACATTTTGCGGCAGTCCACCTTACGCAGCTCCCGAGCTCTTTCAAGGGAAGAAGTACGATGGTCCTGAGGTGGACATATGGAGTTTAGGCGTCATCCTTTACACTCTTGTCAGCGGTTCACTGCCGTTTGACGGCCAAAACCTCAAGGTTTGTGTGCCAAGAATGAATGGTTCTCAAGGCCAGTGTTGACATGCACACTGCATATGTTTTCATATGTGTTCTAATCCAGATTGGTCAATGTATCGTTCATTGTGTGCAACAATTATTGTAGATGTTGAAGTTGGTGAACGGGTTGCAATTTTTATCTTCAAATGGTTTGAAGTTCATCTTTGTACTCCATCACCTTGCAGGAGCTGAGAGAGCGAGTGCTTCGCGGCAAGTACAGAATACCTTTCTACATGTCGACAGGTGGGTACTCAGTATGACAAGCAGGACAGTAAGAAAAAAGTAACAGCCTAGCAGCTTATTCCAAGCGGCATAATTTCTATAATGTGCATCCATATCGAGCGAAAAAAAATGGTCACGGACAATGTGGATATCGGTATGACAACTTAAAACCTGAAAACAGTTAAGGATGGCGGTGTGCAATTTGTTTGCTACGAAATGTATCCGGAAGTTGTCGCCAAGTTGCGCAATCTAAGCAGGAGTGCACTGAGTCCGGACATGAAGAGTTGTAGGTATGATGCCAGCTATGAGCTGATGAGTCAATCTTAGTGGGTTTGGTCTGTTGTCTGGCCTTTGCAATGTGCTCATCACGCTCTCCGACTGTGAAGACGGTGTAATGTGAGATGTGTTGATCAGTTGGTGTACGTGTGTTAATGGAGTGTCTTATTGCTGTAAGTAGCAGCTTGTTTTATTGATGCCGCTATTTTGTCCATGGCTTATGCAGACTGCGAGAATCTGCTGAAGCGTTTTTTGGTGTTGAATCCTGCAAAGCGTTCATCTCTTGAGGTAGGAGGGGGCTGTCCGTTGTGTTGTTGCTGTTTAGTGTTCTGACAATGCTTCATCGGCCATTTTCTTTCAGCACTGGACAGATCTCACGTACTTGATACATGTAATATATGAATAGAATTTTTGGCGACAATATTCCTTATAATCCAAGAAGGGAAGTTAATTGGACTAAAGTTCTATCCCTAAGTCAATGTTAACACCATCCAGCACGCAAAATAGGTCTCACAGACATTTTATTCCCAAAGGCTTTTCACCGGTATTCTTCTTCACCAACCTTCTTCCACCGATTTTTCCCCCGGACTCCAATTTCAGTTTTTGTCTTCGTTTTAGTTTCCATGTATTCTGTGCTTGTCACCTTGCACATGTTGTGTCCTAGCCTGTCACCTTTACCCAATGCATGTCTCACGCCCCAATGATGGGCATCACACTTCCCCCCACACACTTTGCACTGTATGTTATTCCTCAAACCCAACCAGTTTCATTTAATCCATGTATACCCTGCCATTCAGTGTACCTGTCTGGAAACTTGTTAATTTCATGAAACTCCGAGTCACAGGAGATGCCCCCCCCCCCCCCTTGTCCCTTGTAAAGTTACTCAATATCTGCGTTTTGCGCTTTGAGCACTCTCTGAGAGAGCGGACTTTACTACGTTTTGTTTAAATTTTCCTTAGCGGTTGTTCTTAGTGGCTGTTCATTTGTCCACCAATTCGTCTGTTTCTGTTAGGTCCATTTCTTTTTGGAAGTACTTATTATTACTTTTTTTTTCTTTTAGAAATGTTCAAAGCGTTTGAGGCACAATGCGGGAATAAGTTTTTTTGGAGAAATCCACTTTTTGTTTTTCAATTTGCTTTACACATTCTCCCAAAGGTAATCATGCATGACCGATGGATGAATGTCGGCTACGAAGATGACGAACTGCAGCCGTATGTTGAGCCTATCCCAGACTACGCTGACCCCGAGCGAATTGGTGAGTTGTGCCATTTTCCTGAATTTTGTTTCAGGAGTTACATATGCATGTATATATTTTTTACCTAAAGAAGGTAAACGAAGAAAGAGAGAGAACGCCTGTCTGCATGATGACCAGCTGTCAGTTTGACTGCTGCAACTTGTCACAAGACATCTGTGAAGTGATAGGTCAACCCGGCGCTGGTGATATTGACCTTCTATGCACCATGTGCCTAATTGTGCCTTGCCTTGCACACCTTGTATGGATGTCTCAGCTTTTTTCCTTCTTCGTTTTGTGCAAGTTTGTGCTGGATTCTTATTGCAGTCCCTTTTTTCATTGTTGTTGATGGTTGTGTACGCTTTTATTTTGGCTCTATTTCTCGTTAGCATTGATGGAGAAGATGGGCTACACAAGACATGAAGTTGAGAAAGCCGCCAGAGAGGAAGGTTACGAGGAGGTGATGGCAACGTATCTCTTACTCGGCCGGAAAGACATTCGGGTATGCATGGAGTATCCTTACTTTTCATGATAGAGTTGCCCGTTTTTCCACAAGCGCTACACAGCGACTAACCATTGTGGAGTATTGGTACTGAACTGTTTGGTTTGGAGGTTTCATTTCAGCGATCTGTTCTTCCTTTAAAGATGAGGATATAGCCAGAAACTGTTTTCCAGAACCTTTACACTGACTCTTAAACCTTTGAAGATCTAGAGTCAGTAGGGTGTCTTTGAGTGGAGTGTTAAACTTTGTGAAACCTGTCTTTCTGTTTTGTCTTCCTTTTTTTTTTTTTTTTTGTGTGTGTGCGCGCGTGTGCACGTGCGTGTGCGTGCGTGCGTGCGTGCGTGCGTGCGTGCGTGTGTGTGTGTGCAACTTCAGTCCTCATCGTCGTCTGGGATTGGGGACAGTGGTGGAACTCATAGCACGGCTTCTTCTAGCAGTATGGCATCGTCTTCAAGAGGAGACCGGCGGGTAAGTGAAGCTGTCGGAATGTCAAACCATCGATCCTCTGGCGGAGGGTCATCTGATCGTGCTTCAACATCAAACCACCCGTCTCGCACATCTGGCAGCAGCAGTAGCAGTCAGTCATCTTCATCATCATCTGGCTCGGGCAGCATGCGCCATCACCCGAGTGCACAGCGAAGGCACAGCACCGCGGTGCCATCGTCAATGAGTGACCACGGTTCATCATCTGCGTCTCGATTCAACCACCCACCCAGCCGCATTCCTACATCCCACAGTGCCCAACCAGCAGCAAGTGGTTTCGCTGGCCGGCAAGCACACCAATCTCGTAGCATGCGACATCGCCGAGACCACATGTACCCGACAACGATCAATGAGTCAAGCGCAGCTGCTTCCGGTACGACTGCCCCAGCCAGTAAATCACTAGGTGGGGTGAGAGACTCAGAAAGCCGGGGTCGCGAGCTATCACCAGCCAGCTCCAGTGCATCCACTACAGCCACCTCTCTGCCCTCCGCAGCATCACCGTTGTCTGCTACTGAGGGTGTCCTCGTCAGCTCAGCTCACAATCCAAACAAATCGGAGATCCCAGGTCGGCGCGGAGCGTCGTATGCACGCTCTTTCAAAGTGCCCAAGGTGAATGTCTGAATCCTGGCTGCACAGCAGACTCCCTTCACTTGCTATTCTCTGAATGAACGCATATTTAACTGTATGTTGATCTTATGTGTTCTTGCATCTTTGGGTGTGTATAAAAGTAATGTGTGAGGTTTTGTTTTAATGCTCTCTTGGTCCTTATTTGACTTGAACCTGCAGCACCAAATGGTCCAGTAGACTGCAATCGCTGAAAATATCCACTGTGCTATCATGCCATACTCAAATATATAATTTAACAATAATGGTAATGGAACAGCTTCATTCCAGGCTGTCCAGACCACGTGGGGCCCAGCGGGTCTCGAGGTACCTGTTATGTGCACGTCCTAGGGATTTGCATAAGCAGACCTCGGAAGGAGCCAGTGTCGAAGTGCTGAAGCAGGCACAAGATGTCGCAGGTTCGGGTCTTGCACGAGCCAAGTGAGCATTAAAGGAGATTTTTCATTTTGATTCCGACTACCAAGGTCCGTTAATCAAACTCCGCCTTTCATAACTGTATATTTGATCTGTGGAGGTTATGCACACAAGCAGGTCCTGGATTGAGATGTGCTCCTTGTTGATGCAGACCTTGGCATGTTTTGTCTACAGAGTCACCAACGGCGAAGCATGTACGGAGAGGCAGAAGTCAGGCAAGTCATGACTTCAAGATATGGTCGCAAGACAGACGTAGCAAACTTGTCAGTGTCATTGTGGTTGATTGCCAGAACTGACCGTAGTTAAGCCACCATTGAAAGTTATGTGGAAAAAAAACACGTTTTTCCGAGACTCAACGCAAAGTTCAAAGGCAGTTTGATTTTTCCCTTTAAGGTTCCACATTTGGCTGTTTTAAAGGTCGAAATTAAAGTTTTTTTTTGTTTTGTGTGTGTGTTTGTTTGTGTGTGTGTGTGTGTGTGTGTGTGTGTGTCATAATGAAAAAGAAAGGTGCTAGACGAACGGCGAGCA
>JAOWAR010159800.1:0-10574 GCA_028571005.1 Clathrina lutea
GGGCCTGCTCGGCGAACAAGGCAGCGAAGAAATCCACCATGAGCTAAATAAACTTCTCCAAACATTCAGCGGCATTCAGGAACTCACTCGCCGAGCCTGTTACTACTATTACTGCGTGGTGACGCTACTCCAGCCAGCATCTTCCCCACAATTCTGTCATACCTTCTCTCAAAGGTAGCAGCGTGTCGTAGTCCTCCCCCACCTTTTTTACTGAGGCTGATCGCTACCGCGCGCTACGATAACATCATGAATACACTCTTCCAGGGAGGTTTTTTGCTTTGTTTCTGCACTTCTACTACTAGGTGTCTGGTTTCAAAAGGAATCACATTTTCTCGTTGCTTGGCTAGCTTGTCCTTTCAGCTACATGTACTTTGTTCTTGTTGTTCCATATGCATCCGCTATATGCGCGGTCGCGATCTTAGCGAGTTGCCATAGTTTTGAGGCAAAAGCCCAGAAATGATTTTTTCGGCCATTTTGCTAAGTCTCAGTGTGAAAACAGCCGTGACTCTGCACCAAGGTGCTGTAGGTGTAGTAGTGGTTGCTAAATGTCACCAAATAGCCACAACATTTTCCTGGGCTCTATGAATGCTGCCAACTGCCAACGTCCTCCTCGCATGTCCACTGCCGCGCCGGGTCAACATAGGCTGAAGCAACTGTGGCCGATAAGGACACCGGCCAGGAGATCAATCTTGCCCTGCCAAAGGATAGACCTGTCACTCATGTGGAATACTGAACCACTTCAGTTCCAAATTCAGGTCAACTGCCATCGATATCGGCAAACGACCCGCAGGACAGATGCATCGTACCTCAGCACGAGCCCAGTGCAGTGCCCAGCAGGTTACCGGCTACGCCAATCCCGACCACCACGCTTACGGACAGCACAGACTCAGTCGTCTTCGCGGTGGGTACCTTGATTTCTCACGGTGACACCTAGCCTACGCGCCTCACTGTCTTGACAGAACAAAGCACAACCACTGCCATCGTCGACTTAGGCACATCGCTCAGCCTTCTCTTGATTTAGATCACACTTGACTAGACTGAACAAACCCTGAAGGACAGGGAAGGTGGAGAAAACTTATATAGAGTACACAGGGCTGGTGGGATTAGAGGGCTTGTAGCACCTGGAGTCGGAGTGTCTAGAGTGTGATGTTGAGTAAGTACAGGTGTTGCATGCGCTGTTTTTGAATGTGAACTAACTTTTTACCCTGTGAGGTTGTATCAATTAGATGAATACCTTACTTTTTGCTTTTTTTTTCTTGACTGCAACTTATGTCGCGAGAAGCAATCAGGGTAAGTCGCAAAGAG
Source organism: Clathrina lutea (assembly GCA_028571005.1). Lineage (NCBI taxonomy): Eukaryota > Metazoa > Porifera > Calcarea > Clathrinida > Clathrinidae > Clathrina > Clathrina lutea. The sequence continues at coordinate 1,306 of JAOWAR010159800.1, forward strand.
TGCAACATGAAACTAACGAATTGATATGACAAAATCCGTAAAGCGCCCTGGAGGTGGGGCATTTCTCTGGGGTCTGGATGAGACTGGTAGTGGCGGACTAGACTTTTTAGTCTGACGGTTCTGGTTCTTTAGCGCGACTACTTCAGTGTCTTCTTTCCTCTCTTCCTTTTGGCTCCTCCTGGTTCCTTGGTCTCCGTGGCTGTTCACAACATTGCATTGCTCGGGGTGAAACGGGGTAGACAATTTGTTAGGGTGTTGGTCATTGCAGAGTAAAACTTTGTCTCCGGGGTAGAGATGACGGTCTTCCGCGTGGCGGTCAGATCCTTTGTCAGGCGTTTCCTTGCTCTGTCATTGTCGCGTAGTGCAGAGGGCACCGTCGTTTAAACGTTCTCGCAATCCAGCGTTGAAATGTCCGGCAGTTCTGAGCGGATGTCTAGACACAGCAAAAGTTTCGACAGGGTTTCACGGGTTATTGAGTGAGTTGTTGTACGCCATTAGGAACTTCTGCGGCTCGGTGTGCCAACTTTTCTCTTCGCTGTGGGCTACGCACTGTGTTTTCGGTAGAGTACGGATTGGCGCTCCACCTCGCCGTTTGCACGATGCCAGGGAGGTGTATTTCCGCGGTATTGGATGCCAATTTTGCGGATTAACCCAGGCAACTCATCCGAGGTGAATTGAGGGTTTTTGTCGGTATTCAAGCTGTGGGAAACTCCTTGTCGAGCGAGGTGTGCCCAAAGACAATCGATTATGACGTTGTTGATCGGATTACATAGAAATCGAAGTATCAGCTGAAGTACTGCACCGTTACCAGAAGAGTTTCTCCAGGTGGGATTGGTCCTAGAAGGTCTACCGTGAGATTGTCCCAAGGAGCGTCGGGTAGCAGAGTAGAATGCACTGGCTGGGTTGGTGCAAGCTGGGTTGCGACTCAACATCCGTGGCGCGTGCGACAATGAGTTTTGGCTTAGCGGTCCATGCCAGGCGACCATACTTTGCTCCGCCGGCGTTCGTTTGTTTAGACAATGCCCAGGGGTCCTTCGTTATCTAGATTATTTGTAGAGGTCGGAGGCTTATGAGCATTACATAGTGTGTTCTGCTTAGAATGACTTGACTTCCAAAAGTGAGCTAGGAACTGATCGCTACAGTTGCAGTTGCGGTAGTTAATCCAGCTGGCCAGTGTCAAGGCACTGTGGGACTTCAATGAGGTCCGGAATGAGAGCAGGCGCTTACTCGATCTGCTGAGCTGGGAGGGTGTTTGGTACAAAGAACCTCAAGACAAGTCAAACGGACTCTTCGGTGAGAAGAGTTCTGAACTCGTCATCAGGTGAGACAGAGCGTCTGCATTGTTACGGACTGAGTTGGGAGTGTACCGAACTCTGAAGTCATACGGCTGGATTCGCTTTGAAGTTGTAGAGTAGATGACTTTGCCAGCTCTGTGACCCGTGACAAGCTCAAATCACAGGTCGCAAGTGTCTCGGCGGAAGCGTTCGCATGCCCTTACGAGTGCTAGAGCTTCCTTCTCTGTCTTGCTGTACCTGCGTCTAGTGCGGTTTGCATAGCAAATCGGTCGTTGAATGCCGCTCTGTTCAAGGACAATAACTGTGCCTAGTCTTACTGGGCTTGCGTCGGCGATGATCTGTGTTTGACGTGCGTTCCGGTCGAAGTAGGCCAGTGTTGTGACATCGGTGAGTATTGTTTGCAGTTTGTCGAAGGCAGCTTGTTGTTCCTGTCCCCACTAGAAGGCTGTGCTCTTTTCTGTCAGAAGCTTTTGATCACACCTTGCTGGGGAACAGCCAATTTCTCTTGCACATCTCAACATGAAATTTCGTGGGTTAATTGTGGTGGGAGGGTGTAGAAACAGGGATTGTGATACAACAGCAAAGGAGAGACTGTAGATCTTCAATTCTGTAGTGTTGTTTTGGAAGTAGGAATGGCAATTGTACGACATTAGCGTTTGGTTTAAGTTCAAGAATACATCAAACTAGACCGTCCACATTTGCATGTACAGTTCTGCACCTGTCTGCTTAAACCTGCAGAAGTGAGTGGAGGAGAAATGCTTTTAATGTTGTGCGACAGGAAATGCTTTCCAATACGTCATGACACCACTGTCTACTACAGTTAGAGAACTACTCCTACCTTACACACAGATGATGAAATGGATCTGGCCTACTATCGTTTTCTACATCTAACCAGGATCCTTTTTAGGGAGTAGAGAAGTAGGGCGTATGGAATTCTTTCCGAACAAATTTTAGTCTAGTTAGATTACTCTGAACTTAATCCAGTTTTGGAAATTGGGCGGAGAGAGAAGCTCGTCTTATATGGAATGTTGGATGGCCTGCTCTGGGCAGACAATGTCTTTCTTTGTCTCTGTATTTCGTAACACATTATTCTAGTTCATGCTGCTCTCTGAAACTTTCAATCCTAGCTATTGACATAGTTTGTTGCTGTTGTGTCAGCTCCTTTTTCAACCAGATTTTTTACTGCTTCAAAGGATTGAAACTCGCTGCAAAGCACAAGAGGTGTAGAGCCATCCTGCCGCATCCAAGACAAAAAGAAACAGCAAACAGAGATCAACACGTGAAAATATTCCCAAAGGGATGAGATGAAGCGCCTCTTTCAGAGCTCCATCCCCTTTCCTGAATATGCATGATGGTGACAGAAGGTTTGCTTTTCCCCGCACCTTACCATCAACCTGGGACTGTGAACGACTATCGTCTCCTCACATTCTGTTGATGGTTTTCTTTTTTTTTATTCATATGAACAGGAATTCTACCAGATGAGGATTTGATAGGCATGCATTCACCTGCATACCAATCAGTCAGGGAAAATTAACCGTTGATCATATAGACAAAGCAGACTGCGCACGTAAGCATGTACAGTTCTGCACCAATCTGTTTAGACCTGGAAGAGTGAGTGGTGAAGAATGTTTTTCATGCTTTGCAACACGGAATGAAAGGCCTTCTAATACGTCAATGACTGGACTTTCTAGTCAGAGGACTACCCCTCACCCTACATTATTGAGGATGAAATGGACCTTGCGCATTTCATTTTTCATCTGCTTGACCTATGCTATACATGATGGAGCACTTTTGGCAAAACTCTCCTTTCATTGATATCTGCTACTTACCCACACTTGCTCGTTAGAAGCTGATTGATGTGAGAGATCTTTATTGGGTTTGGTGTTGTATGTTCAAGTCTCGTACAGACGAAAAACCAATGCTTCAAGAAAATCTCCTTTGATTTCACTTTGACTGCCCTGTGGGCAAGTCCAATCTGATGAATTGTATCTAGTGTCACTCTAGTATTCCGCTCTCGCTGCTCGCCAGGTATGTCTGCGCGAATTGAGTTATATTTACTTAGAAAGAACACTTCAGCATATCATCCTACTCTGTCGGGATATTGAGACTGAAGTGATGTTACGCTATACCTATCATGGGACAGTCATTACTACTGCCCTCTACAAATAGCGCTGACCAAACATACCTTCATCAGAGTGTGAGAAGCATGCTGTGAGCAGAACTAGCAAGTTTCTATATCATCCTTTCTTGGGCCATCCTCATCTAGTGAGTTACACTTGCGTCACTAAGGTACTCAAGCACGCCCTCCTCCCGGATCTGCTTTTGCAAATTGCGTAGGACTTGGGAGGAAGGAAATCTTGGAGTATCATCTCTAGACTTCTGCCCTGTCCGGATATTCAGCTTGAAAGGATGTTGCGCCATGAGTATTATGGCATTGTGGATACCTCTAGCTACTCAGCATACACTTTTCAGGAAATGCAGTACAGAACATTACAACCCCTCACCAATTTTTCCGCAACATCTAACATGGTAGGTACTGCATAGTGCGCTGGCCATCATCCAACAAGGACACAAAGGTTCAACAGCTGGAACTTTACTGGTCCAGCCTCCAGAAATGCTTTAAATACAGTCAGTTATAGAAAAGACACTTGTCCAAAAGCAATCCCAACTGTAATATTTTCGATAACAATTCAATATTTAACTCAATGGAGGGTAAAATCTCGAAGGTCTTTCACCAATTTGAAGTCAACTTCCAGAAAGTCAAGGAAATTTTGGTTAGAATTGTCTCAACACTAGCTAAACATAAAATGCTTCAGCAAGTGAGTGCGTGAGAGAGACAGAGATTTAAGGGTAGTTCTACCCCCTTTGGGACTGATTTCACAATTTTTGCTACTTTTGCTGAAAACTGCCCAACAAAAGATAAAGTTTCTGTGTTGTAAATTTCTAGCCAGAATTACATTGGCAAGCCGCTGGAGAAATTTCCATTGACGCCGCAGGATTTGAAGCCTCAGGCTGTGAAAGCAGCAGCATCTTACCCTGTTTCCTTGAAAACTGGTTCCCTCTACTTTAGCTCGTGATAACTCAATCGCTACCTACTGGAACAAATTCAAATTTTCTGCATCACCTCCTTTATCAGAGACACAAATGCAGTGCTAAGAAAAGACGGTTTTCTTCCTCTATCCCAAATTATTTTAAACTGAGCAAACGTGTGTATGGCCAAATATGGCTTATTTCCTTCCACACTTGTATTTCATGTTCAAAGTGGTTTTCAAAAATATCCGACACAATATATTTAAGAGAACCTAGAAGAGGGGCAATCCCCATTATGCACTGGCTATATCACGTAAAATGATGTGACAGTGGTGAACTAAATTTTTGAACGGTCATTTTTCTTTTCATCATAACTCAGTCCCAACAACAGGTATCAAAATCTAGATTTCAGCATTCATCTTCTGGATGGGTGGTCTTTACATTGCACAGCCAAATAGGTGTGTGACATACATGATCAGCCAGAAAGCAAAAGGGGTAGAACTACTACCCTTCAGAGAGAGAGAATAAGCAAGAAGAAATCCTATTTCATGCATTTTATTTGTGGTAGCCTATCTGTCTGAAACTACCTTTACTGTAGACTCGTGCAACATAATCATGCAGAAAAGAACAAGGCACACTCACAGAAGTGGGAATATTGGTAAGCAACCGCTGCTGAGTAAGTGCAAAATCAGTGCTTTCTGTCCCACCGAAGACACATGCATGTATCAATGTGCTCCAACCTGCTGTTCTGAATAGATCGCAGAAGAAAGATCAAATACTGATCCCAATCAGGATGTACAGAGCAAATTTCAGCAATTGCATTCTCCTCTGGCCCTGCGTGCTTAGTAAATGAAATTCTGCAAACGTATTGTTTAAAAACGTAAACGAATATCTCCAGACCTTTATTCTTTAAAGGAACAGAGAAGGTGAGACTCTTCAGAATGTTGCAGACGAGACCTATATGTTCTCATGACTTCAGTGCTGTGTAGCTGTCCAAACCAAGGCAAAAAATTTGTTGCGTCTCTTTTTCTAAAAATTACTCCTGATCCCTGGTTCTACCATGACAAGTAGGTGAAACAGAAATGAGGTGGTTGAGACTCCTCTAGTTCTGACTTGGACAGAGCTTATCCTGGGAGGTCAACTGATAGAGTAACAGGTACGCATCCCGTTGGTCCCACATTTGAGTCTTTCGAAAGAAGAATTTTCCTAGGCATGATACACAGTTTGCTGTCTAAGAATCGTGCCGTTTTTTTCCACTTTCGGCAAAGCTTGATGTATTTATTTCTTCTGCATTACCTATATATACATGTAACGTGTGGTTGGCAGAGAGTACAAAGCAGCAACTACCATCGAGGCGACTTTCCAGCCCAAAAGACTTCCCGAGATCTAGCGGTGACTCTACCTTTGCACACAGCATCATCGTCTATCTAGATTCCTTTGAGGCTTGACCTCAGTATGAATAATTTCAGCATAGGATGCTAGGGGAGGAACCAGGAGCACCTCGACATCCTTGAGGCACTGACTATCTAGGCAAGAGCACGTGAATTGTGTTTGCAGAAGGATTACATCAAAGTAGGATATCTGGTGTAAACTGCTGCTTTCTTTGATGGTCCTTGCCGATAAAGCTCTCATCATTTTGTTCTTTGTCTGTCCAAATTCACACTTAAGCGTGTACAACCCAGTCAAAGAAGAAGGCGGGAAGGGAGGTGCCAATGCTGCCACTGTATACTCTGCCGATGAAAGCCAGCTGCGGGAGCGGACAAGCGAGATGCGACCATTTAGCGCTTGTCGCGTTGGGGCACCAGAAATCTAAGCGATCGTTGTTCAAGCCCTCAGAAATGAGCCTTCGATTTCGAATTATTCACAGGATGCCTGAATACTACAACCACTAACTATAGTGGCTTTTTTCCCTGTAACTATTCCTCATCTGCTTTATTCCCTACGCAAAGCAAATTGTGGTTCACAAAAAATTGAAGCATTTCACTGTTTAATGCTGTGCCCTTAACCCTTTCCACGGCCTAGTCCTAACAGCACTGTTATGCCACAGAGAGATATTACTCTGTTTATATGTAGGAAATAGCCAACATTGGTAACACAATTAACGCCTTGTCTGCTATGACGTGAAATGTGAAATGGGATAAAATTCCACACACTACAGTGTGAAAATCCGGTGTGCTGCAAGGAGAAGTTTGAGCTGAAGGTAAACTTGAACTCAGTGTAAAGGGGCAATCCAGCAGTTCCATCCCTGATAAGGAAGTTTGTGCAGGGCCTCGAATTGCTTGTGCTCCTTGTCTCACACCCCTGCTTGCAGTATTCAGCCGCTGCGCTTACTACCACTTTTTCACTGTACTGAGCACAGTACGGTGCGATGAATCATTGTTCATCTCTCTCCCGAGTGCAGCTTAACATTGACGTGGTTGAAATTTACTGGTTATATGTCCTTGGAAGATGAATGACCTCTCGCAGGGTCTAATATTTCTTTAAACATTTCATCCCATTCTCACCCCTACTCACTACTACAACCTTATTATATAGAGTCATCCATTTATATAACGGTTACTTGACACCCAAATCTGATCCGTGCTTGATCAATTCATGTCCAATGACAGTCATTCCTCTAGTTCTCCAAGCGGCGATCATCAGAGGTGTCTCGCCTGCCTATATGCAGAAGCACAAGCACTAGTTTTCATTCTTCGACGTATCCATTTTCTGATCTTCTAGTATTTCACCCTACATCACAGCTGAAACAGCTTAAATTTGGGCTCAAAATTAGGCTTTCTCACCCGCACAGACACAGAACTATGTTGAGCACACCATCAAAGAAAATGGAAAACTTATTGAGCACAGAAGAAATTGAACAAGCCAGAAAAATTAAAGAATGGGAATGAAGCAAGCCTTGGTGATGACGGAAAAAGCAGTTGCGGTGATCGGCGTGGAAAAACATGTTGTACAGGGAGCACTTTGTCTGGCATTTCCGCTCTTCATGATCGTGCATATAACAGTACCGGCAGTTTCACCTGGTCTGGTACCATTGCACAATGTGCGCTTGGCCTTGTTGTTGTTTGTGCTGTGGACCAGGTTTGAACCCAAGGATAGGCCCTTCGACTAGAAATCCCGCCAACTGATTAGTGACAGCTGCACATAGTACACATGAGAGTAGGACTGCAGCTGAGGGATGACTTCCGGATTTCCTTTTCCTTAGATCTCACAGAGAACGAAGCTGCTCACAGCTGCCGCTTATAATAGATGAAAAACGCAATTTTTCTTGGTACGTCCGGAAAACAACCCGCTGGTCAAGTGAATCAGCTCCGCCCAGACCGTGATTGTAGTCGGGGATCGTCTCTGGCTTCATCAACAGGGTTGGAAAATAGTATCAATTTTGCTAGCCATCTACAGTCTCTACTAGAACCGAGCTGTCTCCTTTCTAGTACGTACTGAGCATGGTGACGACACATTTGCCTGGCCACTGGAGACATAGGAATGTGTCCTGTACATAGCGCATGTCACCACGCTTTCCGTGTTGCGCCTAGAAGAGCTCGAACAAATTCAGGCTCAGACGTTGGTTGAAAGCCTTCTGGAAGCGGAAGGCCAGGCCGAGTGTGGGGGTTGAAATCAGGCGCAAGCTTTCATCGTCGGAATAGTCCCATCCTAAGACTTCGTAGGGTTCGTCATTCGCACATCCTGCGTCTCATGCGATGCCCGCTCGTGCCGCACCACCTGCACCACCTGCAGCACCGGCCATACCTTGCCGTCGTTCTCGTTCTATTCCCCCTCAAATCACGCCATGGCTTTGACCTAGTGCTTCTCTTCGCCTTGTCGACGTCCTCGTGCTCTCCCCCTTTTATTTGTCCACGTCGCCGTTCTCGTCCTCTTCCACTACTGCCAGTCTGCGTCCTAGCCCTAGCCGCCGCTCCTAGTCCTCATTCTTGCCCCTTACCTAGACCTGCATTGTCATAGATTTCACCGTCGCTGTCAATCTCTTTTACCCTCCAAGAACTCCAGAGCAGAGATGGACAAAGCTAAGTACCACTCTGTGCCATTTGCAACGAAGTTTCATCCAGCAAATCGACGTCTTCGTCGTTCAAAGCGAAGAAAAAGTCTAGGGCTTTGCGTTATTAGTTGTATTAGTCGTAGCAGTAGGCTTGTTTATTTTCTCAACGGACTTCCCAGATCAACGACAAAGAACAACTGTACAATGCATGCAATGAATCAGGGGTCAGTATGAAATATAGCCAATTAAGGCGAGGGGTTTAGGAGACTTAGAAGTGACACCAAGAAACCGATTTTTGAGGCACGAAAGAGAGCTACACGTTTAAATTTCCATAGGTGGGAAGTTCCAAACTTGGGTGCACGGTTTGAGAAGCAGACAGACCCAGAGAAGCTGCGAGGGAAGAAAGACTGGAAAGATAGAGGGTTTCCTCTCTTACTGTATTGATGATCGGTTCTGTAAAGCTTCAGGCAAAGTACTGTTGGAGCTGTACCAAGATGGCATTTTCGAATGACCCTGTTGAAGTGCCCATCGAGATTCAATGTCAATGATTCGTAACTGCTCGAGCAGATGGTCAACCTCACACAGCCAGCTTGCTCCAACAGCACAGCGTACTGCCTTTCCCCTTAATGCTTAAACACAATTCCTCTCTGTGGCTGACTTGGTTGTACAAATGCCGCCGCGATGCCTGGTCCAAAAATGGCGCAAAATTAGCTGCCTACCCCTTTTTATACGGCGGGGTGCCTATACCTTTGCATACGGCGGGGTGGTGGCGTCTTCATCACTCACATAAAAAGGATGCAAATTACACCCTACCAAAATCTTGCAGACTAAAAAAGGACTTTTGATTTGGAGTGCGACTTCTCTGTGCATTCCGCGAAGACACAGACATCAACAATCAAAAGGTTCTTTCCATACTTCCTTCAATCATCCCCCACTGGAAGAACCTTTTGATT
>JAOWAR010159811.1:0-10573 GCA_028571005.1 Clathrina lutea
TTCTCTCTCTCTCTCTCTCTCTCTCTCTCTCTCGCTAACACACACACACACACACACACACACACACACACACACACACATGCTCAAGCACACATGCACTGCACTTTCTAACCATCAAAGTTCACAGTTTCTCGTCACTGTCCGATAAAAGTTGCTCTTGGATGTTCAGTGCTGGTGCTGACACCGGAACTGGAACCATAACAAACGCCTCCAAGTCTGTCTGCATGTGCTGGAGACGATCAAGAATCTCAATAAATGTCGGCCGGGCCTGGCCAGTCGGCTGCCAGCAGTCGCGAATAAGCTGTGCAAATGCTGTGGGACATTTGGCAGGTATGGTCGGGCGACAGCCGTCAGTGATGGCATCCATGATCTGGACCATGAACTTCAAGTCTGGAAACTCATTGAATGGATCTTCTCGGGTGTAAATCTCCCACAGGATGACACCAAAGCTGGAGAAGGAAGAGGAGAAAGAAGGAGGGAAAGGAGGGGCAGGGAGAGAGAGAGAGAGAGAAAGTGAGAGACTGAGTGCAAACAAAAGTGGTCTGGCCTTATGAAGGATTGACTACTCACGCTCACAAACACCTTGGACTGGTATTCACACGCAGAGCGGTGATAAAGAACTACATTCAGCTTAATCACTGTAAAGCACGGCAGAACAAGTCTATCCATTAGTCTGGTCCAATCATCTCCATTAGTCTGGTCCAATCATCTCGGTCAGGTGCAGTACCTGTACGTGTCTGCTGCCGCACCGTAGGCTTCACTGAGCAGCACCTCTGGTGCGCTGTACAGCACAGTTCCCGTGTGCCGTGTCATGGCTGCTTCGGCGCGCAGTAACGGCGCATCTTCTTCGGTGCTGTCTGACGCCAAAAGGAGCTTGTCGTCATCGTCGTCATCATCCACCGACAGGACCTCCGTTTCCTGCTGCTCTCGGAGGTTGGAGATGAGTCGTGCAGCGCCGAAATCTCCAACCTGCCAGAGAGGGATAGAAAGAAGGAGAAGGAAGAAGAACAGACATGAGTTGTTAAACCAAAAAATCTAGTAACACCTCACTTGAAACATGTAAACTGAAAGGCAGTAGGATGCAAGGGCTTGAGATAGAGCTGTTCAGGTTTTTGGGAATTGTGTTGCATTAATGACCTGCGGTAGCTGGAGGTCACGCTTTCTCACCTTCACTGTCCATCTTTCGCTGACCAGCAGGTTTGACGTTTTCAGATCGCGATGAATGCGGGGTGGCTGAAGTCCGTGCAGGTATCGCATTCCCTTGGCGATGTCGATGGCGAACTTCAACTCTCGATGGCGGTCGATGTGCTCAGACGCCTCAGGGTCTCGCAGAATGCTGTACAGCGTGCCTCGCTGCATGTACTCCACCACCAGGAATGGCCGCTCGTCCTCGAACCCGGCACCAAGAAAGAGCACGATGTTCGGATGTCGAATGGTACGCATCAACTTCACCTCTCGCTCAAACTCCAGGCGACTCCGCGAGCGCAAGTGAATGACCTGCAAGCGCTTGACAGCAACGGGCATGTCACGATAATCTGCCAGCCACACTTCGCCAAACGCACCTGGTTCGCTTATGTCTAGGCGTGAGCGCAGCACAAGCTCGTCGGGATCAATCTTCCACGCTGATGTGAGTTGAGCCACCTCGGAGCGGGTCACACTGAGTTGACGGTGGAACAGGCGCTGCTGGTGGTGGCGACGGCGCACAGCTCGAAGGAGTAAAATCAGCAAGAAAAGGACAATGAGCACGGTGACCAGCATCATCATGTAGTAGTAAGGCACGCGGCAGTCATCATACATCGTGAAGCCGAAGTCGCACTGACAAGTGGGTCTCTGTGAAGAATCTACCGAGCAGTCTCCATGGCCGTGGCACACCTCGCTGCCCAAGCAGCGGCTGCAGTTTCTGCGCGATGTTGCGCCTCGTTGCTCTGTGCGCAGCTTGTTCGGACACGCCGTACAGTTTGTCAAACCTGTTGTGTCACTGTACGTGTCCATTGGGCACTGTATGCATGACTGTGACTGAATACTCACCGAGTGTGTGCCAGCGGGGCATGCTAGGCCAGCTGCATACTGGCGATGACGCATGGACAGGTCACTCGGAAGCTGAGATTCTGCGGTGAATGAGGCGTTGCCTATGCCACCCACAGCAAACAGGATGTTGCCGACAGTGAAAGACGCGTGCATGGAGAGCGGGCCGAGAGACAAAGCAACATCGATCCTCATCCATTCCAAGGTGACATAGTCAAATATCCAGACATGGTCCAGGTTGACGGACTGCAGGCCACACGCCCAAGCAGGTCGGTCAATTGCCTGCCAGGCACAGTCATTGTCTGTGCACAAACAACCCCCACTAATCACCATCTTTGTTCCCATTCGTGCCGCTGAGTGAAAAATTGACCCTGGCGGTGAGAGGGAGGTGTTTAACACTGACCAGCTGCAGTTGGTGCTGTTTGTGTACTGGAGTCGCCACACTGAGTTCTGCAAGCTGAGGTTGGTGCTTCCTTGGATGAAAGTCGCCCCGCCAAAGAATAGCATGTGATCGTCAAACCTAATGACTGTGTGGCCAAACAATAGCGGTGGAGCTAGCCCGGAACATGAAAGCATTTCCCATGAGCCAGAGCAACTGCTTACATCATCGGACGGTGTGAAGACATAAGCCATTCGCGTGACAGAAACTCCGTTTTTAGAGCAATCACCTCCTCCACACATCAGGCCACCTTGGGTAAACAGCTGGCCTCTCACGAAAGCTGCCACGCCAAACACACTCGCATTAGGAGAGTCACTGGATGACGCTTGGTCATACCCACGCCAAAGCGCACTGCTCACATCGAAGCACCACAGGCAGCTGTCAAGAACTTTGGTCGAAGATGTTGGGCTCTTGTGCTTCATGCCACCAAATAGCAGAAGCGAGCGCTCACCGTTGGGCTGCGTCGCCAATGTCAGAGTGTGTCCAGCTCTTGGCGGCGGTTGTTCACTGAGAGAGTTCTCCAAAGCACTCCACGTGTTTCTCTCAGGCAAGTAGTGCCATACTATGAGCTTGGCCAGCATTCGAGGAGCGTTGATTGTGCTGCCGATGTGACCTCCAGCGTAGAATATGTCAAAGTTTCTCTCATCTTGTGCAATGTCGGAGAGAAAGAGCGGGTCAGGCGTTGCCTTCTCTGTGTTCACAGTTGACCACTCCCCCTCCGGGCTGTAGACGATATCATAGCGAAAGCCCCAGACGCTATCCGAGCGGTAATCACCGGTGTAGCCCAGGATGTATGTTTGGCTGACCGCCTCCACCGTGCCCAGCCAGCGAAACATTGTCATTCCCTGCGGACTGATGGGAAATATTGGATTTGGCAGCCATGTGTTGTTGTAGCAGTCGAAGATCCATACACCATCATCATGTTTGGGGTGACTGCCGTACCGCATGCACAGGAGAAAGGCCTTGTCTGAGGAGGTGTGATACGAAAAGGTGTGAGCCGGGCAATTGTGTATAGCCGCTGGACTCTCAGCGAGCGACTGCCAATGCATACCATCCAGATTAAGCTCCCATAGATCGCTCAACACCACGAGACTGTCGTTGGTAACAGCACCAGATGACGTGTATCCGCCAAACAAAAGCACCCTCTGGCGCACCGTGGTGACGGCATGGGCATTCCGGCGCCGTGCTGGCCAAGCAGCAGTCAGATTGGCATGATGAACGTGTGTCCAATTGCCAGACAGGGTTGTCTTGTTCCAGTGTAGAACATACATAACGTCCTGGGGGCTACAGCTGCCCATCCTGTCAGGTGGACCCAAGCAGCCACCGAAAGTGACAAGCAGCTGTTCTCCAGCACCGCTGTCGACTGCCGTAGCAGCGTGGAAGGACATACATGATGGATTGGAGCCAGTGGTGGCCAGTTGCTGCCATTCCATCCTCTCTCCATCGAAGAGCCACGTCTCAGAGTGGCAGTCTGGAAGGATGGTCTCAATGGGCGACTCATCCAGTCCAGACATCCCACCATGGAGGAGGGCATCGCTCATGCTGACGTCATTGCAGAGACTGAAGCCCCACCGATTGCTCGGCTCTGGGCTCTCTGCCGTGGGCTTCACCAGTCTCCAGGATGGTGGACCAGGCAGCTGAAGCACAAAGGAGCGATGAGGTATACGCTTGCTGGAGTCCCAACACGAGCCGATAAACAGCAGGACGTTGGCCACGCTCCTCGTGGTGACGTTGACGTCGGCATTCCCAGCCAGCAGTGGCGTGCTCGCCAAGAGAGGCAGGCGACGACTGGCGTTCGGCGACTTAGAACCCCAGCATTGGGCTAACTGATCCAGAGAGCCCATTCCCGGCGCTTCGCCCGCGCTGTGCACGCGCTGCCAGGCGTTGAGGTACTGGTCGGAGAACAGCCACGGACAGTAGGTGTCAGCATCGATGTCATCCGACGTCGACGTCGGTGCGACAGTGAACTGCGGATCGACGGGAACGACGGGAAGAGCCACCAGGCAGGCTGCGTAGAGGAGCCCTGGACAGACTCTGCACATTCTGCTAAAGTCTCGACGCGATGAATTGTGCCGTGGAAGGAAATCCGGCTTTGGCCAGTGGAAACACCTTAGGCACCTTTGTTGCGGGTGTCGAACAGTCGAACGGGCCGCTGTCCGATTCCGATCGAGTCGCGCTCGCTCGCGCTCGAGCGGTTAGTACGCGCAGACTATATACCATGATATACATTTCCTCGATTCCATATCCTCACGCGCGTACTCGCTTCCCGTAGCCTATGGCAACCTCAGCCGCGGCTGCTGTACGTACCGGCCACGGCCAACCGAGTCCGCGCCGTGGTCAGCAGTACCTTCAAGGCACCGTGCACCTGACGGCTTATTCAATCGATGGTGGTCGACGTCAATCGTGTTTCTTTGTCCTTTTTTGAGCTTTTAGACTTCAAACTTTCTCCTTTACTGTCGTGCGGATGGTTGAACCGCCAAGTAAAAAGTGAAGCGCAGCCATGTTGGTTACTACTGTTGTGTGCTTCTTTGCTCCGCGTTCTCGCTCTGCTGATGGTAACGTACACTTTCATAGAGGACCAGCAGAGAAACTACGCTCTGCCTGGTTGCATGCGATCCGAAGGGACGTCGGTGCAAACTTTGCCGTGACTGCCAACACCAGTGTCTGCTCCTCTTTTTTCAAAGAGAGTGATTGTCGACGTGATTATGAGGGCAGCACTGTTCGTCTGCAGTTGGATACAGTGCCTTCCCTCTTCGCGCGGACCACAAAGGCGCCCTTTCACGCGCCGAGGCGAGCCCAACGACGGCGAATCAACTCCACTCAGGGCCACTCAGCCTGATCTCGACGCGGTTGACCCGGATGCTGCTGTGTTCACTGCACCTTCAAAGCCTGAGCAAGTTTCTCGCGTGCCAACACCGGCTGCTGAGCACGATTACTCGTTTGTCAGATTATCAGCTGACACGGACAATCGGCAGCTGCAGACTGTGGAATTGTGGAGCAACTGCAAAGGGAGAATAGAACCTTGCGAAGTGAAATGAACATCCCCGTTCGAGAGCTCTCACCTTGGGTGCAATCAAGGACAACTCGTTGAAGTTTAAGCATTTCACCGGTCTCCCCAGCTATGCGGTCTGCTGTCAACCCAGGAAGTTACACCAACACGTCGAATCGCAGAAGCCAGCAGTATTCATGTTGAATGTGCGATTGAGTGCATAAAGGAATTTGAAATGCTTCATGGTGTGGTGGACTTGGCTTCCCTCCACATACTGGAGCAGATGTTCCAGTATTGCGCCTGGCACACAAACTTTCAGAGCCTGATAGAAAGGGGTCCTGCAACACTAAAATAGTGGTGCCTGGCACCTTAAACAGCGTTGATGGTTGCAATCGCGTCTCGAGTGTACGTATGAGCGCCGGGCCAAAATCAATCGATGTCGCGTCGCCAATTCGGATCGACGACGACCTGCACGAACTCGGAGCCAGCAGAGTTTGCCTTTGCACCTGCTTTCACCCATTCTTTCACTACGTCTGTTCTGTCGGTTGTGTGAGAAAAATAGGAGGCTTCTGTTAGCGGATGTCTGTTCGAGGATGGAGAAAAACAGGCCGCTTGTGCAAGGCGGGCATAGCTGAGAGTACGGCTGCTTTGCTCAAGTGGCGTTCGAACGAGCAGGATTGGTCCAAAGGCGAGTCGGAAGACGTTTCTGTTGCAACTGCGAATCGACGCAGCGTGGCCCACGGAGAGCAGGCACGTCCGACACGTCGACTCGCGGTGCGCCAAGGGTTGTAGGGGTAGGGGAAATGGCATTTTTCGCCTACAAACTTCGCACAATGTAATTGAACGAGTCTGTCGTGCTGTCTCAGGTAGGAAGACGTACGGTTTATGTGTCTCTCGTGTCTGACAAGCTGTCAGAAGGTTGCGTCAAGTGCTGCACACGCCAAGACGGAACTCGCATGGAAAAAGAAGGTGTCTACGGACTAGCTTCCCTACTGTCAATCAGAGAATGTACGAAGTGCAAAGATGTGAACGACGTTGCCACTGGCAAGCAGCACAAAGAGGAGGGCCAGCGTGGTGTAGCCCCTTTCATTACAAACACCATGTCTGCTCTCGGTAGGCTTGAGGTAGATGGAGAGAGAAATAAATAGAGAAAAATATTGACAGAGGAGATAGATGGAGCCTCGGAAAGAAGGACTTCTGTTTTTTCGTCTGTAAAGTTACACGTCTTTTTTTTTCTTAAGTTTTAGAATGCTGATTGAGTCGTCTGTCTAAATCAACTTTGCCGGCCATTTTCACTCGGCAATACTCGCCAATTTCCTATCTGGGTTTCAGGCTGATCAATAGATGAGAGGTTGGTCTTACGCAGTACTGATCTGTGGACAGAAAATCACAGTCAGCTCTGAAATGAACATGGTGACCTTTTTCTTTCACTTTTCAGTTAGCTTCTGGCACCCTCTCTCCATAGCAACCTTGAAATGCCCTCATTTACTCGCCATTTTCTTTTATTGGCCAGATAAATGAAAAAACAGGTTTTCAGCAATACCCATATGGGAAGGAAGATTCTTCCATAGCTCACTCTATTGGCACCGTAATCATGTGCTTAGGTTTCAAAGTTCAGGTATGGGTTCCTGCTAACTCTGAAAAGGAGGTGAATGGCCGTATGACTCAGCAAACCCTTTCTGGAAACGTGAAAAGGAGAAAAATCAAGATAAATATTTTTAACAGAATTCATAAAAATGTGAGATTTTCCAGCCAGCCAAAGTAGTAGATACCACCTCGTGACCCCCGTGACCCCTTAAACACCACAAGTGAGAAATTAGACGATAGTTTCCGTAGTGATACTTTCCATAGGGTTCATTTTTCTCCTTTTCTCACCGTATGCTTCTGGTGAAAAGGGAGGAAAGATTCAATTCAAGTCTTGATATGAAGTTTTCGTCTTTTTTGCCTGATCAATATATTTTTCCTTCCCCTTGTGTCTTTTGATTGTTTCCAGCCTTCACATGTGGGGCAGATTGGCTTCAGTTTGGCTCGTCATGTTACAGAAAGTTTGATTCCCCTCGCCTGACTTGGGCTGATGCCCAGAAGAACTGCACGCTGCAGTCGGCTGAAGGGACTGGTGGGGACCTTCTGATAATCAACAGCAGAAAGGAGGAATACTATGTCATTGGCCGGTAAGAGTACAAGGATGGATATCCATCTTTCATTGTTTTGTGCAATTTTGGCTAGGAAGTACATCCCTTTTTTCCTCAATTCTCGGAGAGGTCAATTTTTTTCCTGGTTCCTTTGTAATTCATCTAACATTTTGAAAGAAAAACATGTAGAAGTTGATACATTTTGAAAGAAAAACATGTAGAAGTTGATACAGCATTTGAGTTATGTCAGTGCTCTCTTCTTCCTTTACGCAGCCTGGGGCTGGACTCACTTTACTACTGGATTGGTTTGATGGACAAAGACCGTGAAGGTATTTGGCAGTGGGCAGATGGTTCCTCCCTGTTGTACTCAAACTGGGCCCCAGCACAGCCGAACAATTACTTCAATGAGGATTGTGCAGCCGTGGAAGGGAAGCAGACGAATTGGTTTGACCGAAAATGCAACGGCATTTACCCCTTCATATGTGAAGTCCCCGCACACCCCAGTAAGATCATTGTGTCCTTGTAAGAATTCCTGGTGGTGACTCCTGTGATAACTCCTCTTTTCTTATCAAATCATGACTATGGGTTGCGATAGTTCCTCTCTTCAGATCATGTACCCATTTAGGTTGTATGGGTCTGAATGGTCGCTAGCTCAGCTTAGGGCCATGTAGTGTTGTCTGCTGGGCTTTGGCTTGATGAACTTGTTCTCTACCAAAGTCGGTGTGTTGTGTTCGTGTGTCTCCCACTGAACTTGGATGTGACCATTACTCACTTGGTCTTCTGCAAAATATATTGTTTGCAAAGACGATGTCAACAGCGGATGAGCTAGCTCTGAGAGTTGTCAGCCAGATGTAATGTCTGGTTGAAACATGAATTTATGAGTTCATTTATGCACGATACACTAAACTGGAACAGTGTTGTGCATGGCTGTAGAGTAATGCTAAATCCAAGCCAATCGTTACTGAAAACAATATGATCCGACTGAAAGAAACACTTGAAAGGCAAGACTGTTTTGAAAAGTGCATGTATCTTTCCTTTTCTTCTTGTTTCCCTGCTTTCCTGATGTAGGTTATAAATCAATGGCTACGACGACTGCACAGCCAACTGCACAGCCCAAAGCCGGTAAGTCATCCCCTTTTACATGACAATATTCAGCTCTTGTGAACCACTATAGTGCCATGGACCTTAATAGGATACAACGTATGTTTTTGCTTCCATGTACCCCAGCAGTCTGGTGTGAAATCTACATGTAGGATGGAGTGTAACTTCAGTCAACTGTGCTGCCACATTGTTCACTTGTCAACTTTTGGGCGCTGCGCTACGCAGAGCAAGCAAAACGTTCATCGTGTCTCATTTTGCTGTCTAACGATGTTTAGGCACAACTCCTGCCTATTCACAAAAGCATTCAGAAGAGTTTCTTTAATTTTTTCAGCTTGCTCTGCTCCAGCAGCGCCCTACAACTTTGACATGCTCAAACTGCTCAGCCAAGCTTAGCTGACACCAATCTACAGACATGAAAACAGGCTTTTCCACTCTGAACCCAAAGAATTGGGCATCTCTTTAGAAAAATGAAAAAAAAAACACAACAAACAAATGATTTCGCCGTGAAATTACACCAGTGTAGTGTCTCTGCCACAGCCACATTACAGCTGTGGTATTTTTCACTCCACCCGGTATCGGTCTCTGTATCCTGCCAGCCTTGGCTAGACAGGGACAGCTGCCCATAGCTACCTATCCATGCCTATAGCATTACCATGTATGCATCCAGTGCAGTGTTCAAGATTGTGTCCCGTGACAAATCTCACCATCACGCGACGTCGCCATGGATATTAGTGTGACGTCCGTAATATGTTCACCTGCGTGCATGCATCCCTTCATGAGTTCAAACATTTGAAATGTTGGAAAGGACCTTCCGCAATCAGAAAAAGACACTTCAATTTCATCATAGCCGGGAGAGCAAAACATCAGGCAGCATTTTCCCCTGGCTAGAACACATTTTGTACATGTATGGAAGAGAAGAGAGGCAAATGTATCAATGTAGTGGGTATTAGAGCCGGCATTGCAGAGCCATGACTGGTGACTGACGTGTAACGCATAAAACGTAACGCGTAACGCTTCCTGTGCGCATGCACTGGAGGTGCGCATGCGCTGGAGGCCAGTCGCCATTTTCGCGGGAGTGCACGTGCACGGGATGACATGTGCGCGTGGCAAAGTTACGCGTAATCTGACTGTTGATTCCATTGGTGCACGTAATGACAAGTGCGCGCGGTGAAGTTAAGCGTAATCTGACTGTTGGTTCCATTGGATGCCATCGCTATTTTCGCGGAGAGTGCACGTGCTGACAAGTGCGCGTGGCGAAGTTACACGTAATCTGACTGTTGGTTCCATTGGATGCCATGAAACTCAATGCTGCATTCACCTCCGCCATTACCCGGAGCCATAGCTCATCTTCTTGCCAGCTTTGTAACCCCAACGAGAAAGACCTAGTAACGTAATTAAGTTTAAACATACGAAATGAATGTAGGCAAACAAAAAATTGTGCAAATTATAAGTTACAAAAAATCTTGCACATTCAAAAAGAGGGCTTTTGAGCCGCGGTGCGAATTTGCTGGATGCTTGCTTCCAATGTGCATAACACTAATTACCTTCTCAACATGTCCTTGGGCATCGGGCTCCAAAAATCCAGCCACATGCCAAGGAAAAGGTTCAAAATCATGTGGCTGTCTTTTCGAGCCCGATGCCCAAGGACATGTTGAGAAGGTAATTAGTGTTATGCACATTGGAAGCAAGCATCCAGCGATGTCGCAGCGTGGCTCAAATCGAAGTCCTCTTTTTGAATCTACAAGACTTTTTGTCTCTTATATATATATATACTTTTTGTATCTTATATATATATATACTTTTTGTATCTTATATACAGTTCTGGACTTAGAAATCGGCCACCCGAATATTCATATTATGCATAATATTCAGTGATACAGCTCACGT
>JAOWAR010159822.1:0-10573 GCA_028571005.1 Clathrina lutea
TGACGCCTAACAAGGCAGAAACAGCTGTCCAGGGTTGAGTATGGAGGAGAGCCTGTCATTTTTTGACACACACACATGCACTCTTTCTTTCTCTGTCTCTCTCTCTCTCTCTTTCTCTCTCTCTCTCTCCTCTTTCATCTGTTCAGTCCTCTTTTTCCAGGTATTCATGATGTCACCTCCCCTCCCACTTTCAGTTATCAGACTAAAAAAAAAATGCGGTATGATTTATTTTGACAAATGTTTTATTTTTGCATCGTTTGCAGCTTCACTGCGCTGCAGCTCATCTTTTTAGCATGCCACATCGAGATGGCCTCAAGCGCCAGCTGCTCAACGAAGAAGACGAGAAACGGCTTTACACTCTTCGAAGCGAGGTAATCGTTGTAACAGATATGCCTGCTTCTGTTGGTGCGTGTACAGTACTTCGTCTTTCCTGCGTGTGATGGTCTGTGCTGTTTGGAGTGTTTTTTGTTGGTATTGTTTGAAACGATTTGAATGTTTCTTGGCTGACATATTTTGCTTTTTTCCCTCCTCTGACTCCAGCTCTTTGGCAAGATTGCAAACTTCTTCCCGGAGATGATGTCACAGCCTCGCCACAGCTTGGTCCAGCTTCTCCCTCTGAATATATGATTTTATCTCACCCATCCAGTCATGCAATTACCGACAGAGATCAGAGAAATTGCACTGTGTCAGAAGACGTAATTCATTCCGTGCTTTTCTTCGTCCTTCATGGGCAGCCTATCACCTCCTTTTGTTGGCGGTTTGGCATGGTCATCTCCACACCGAAGTCCTCGTGATCAATCATGCTATACTTATTGTCTTGTCATACTTTAAAGAGCTATTAATCCCTTTACTTTTCCAGATTTTCTTCCTGCAATATGCTGAATAGTGGATGTATTGAGTCATGAGTGAGAGGGCCTTCTCCTCCGCAACTTTTCTCGTAACTTGAAATAATAGCATTGAAATACTTCTGACTCCACCTAGCGGCTGTGCTTGTGTGTGTGCTTGCATCCGTGTGATGTGGGTGTGTAGGTAGGTGGATTTGTGCGTGCATGCATGTCAGGGTTGAGGGACTGAGTGTGAAGTGGAAGCGCATGTTAGTTTGGTTGAAACTTGGTCTTTGGGCTCAGCTTTCTGATGGAAGTGCTGGGAAGGGAGAAAGAATGAAGTCACTATGGAGAAGGGATGGCAAGGCACTTATTTGAGCATGAATATGAAAGTGGAAAGGAGTAGGCCATATTTTGGCATGCATATGTTTGCTCCGTTCACTTGAAATGGAGAAAGAAAATCGAGTTGTTGCACCGTTGTAGGTCGATCAGTGAGGTGTTGAACTAAATTTGAACTCGACTTGGTAAGTAGCGGCCGAAGATGAATTAAAGTAGGGGCAGCTGTGTTTCGAAAAATCTGGGGTTCGAAGTTCCGTTCTTCGCAGCCCGCGGCTTCAAATCCTCGTGCGCAGTGACCATTTATCCGAATAGCCGGCGAAAAAAAACTATCTAAAGCGGCTTCGACGAAAAACTGCGAGCCGTGCGAAGCAGCTATGCCTTACCTGGAGTCACCCAATTTTTTCAACACTGCCACCTTTCTATACATAGCAAAGGTTACGAAAGTAAACGACGGCTGAGATCATCGGAGATGAAGCGACCGATCCGACTCGAGTGGGCCGGTTATTCCTTTTCTGACATGCACCCGCGTGCCAATTCCAATTTTGACATGCAGCCGCTCATGTACATGGGAGCCTAGCCTCATTGCGTGCATGGATGTGGCGATGGAGGGCAGCTCGCTTTGGCGCTGGTACGGCTCCCCACTCTTTGTTGTACTGTCAGGAAATAGCAGAGAGCCAGAGTGCACATTTTCTCAGTCGACCTGGTCAACAGTCAGGCTGATGCATATGTCAATGTCCGCTTCCGAGCAAAACTCCTCAAAAACACGGCCCATTCAGTCTGATTGAATTGCCATTCTTTTCTTACTGGCAGGCATACTGCTGTTGATAAGTGCACCGATGTCTTCTAGTTCTTCATGCCGAACCTGGCTCAGCTTTTGGGCGTAGGCTCGGTGGCAGAATCTTCCATTCCCTCACACACCGAACTGAAGGGCAAAATTCGGAGCCGCCCGATTTCATTTCCGGCCTGTTTGAATTTCCCGCTCTTTTTGGTCAATTGCAACATGCAAGAAAAGCGTGCTGGTATAGACTGATCTCAGTCCGCCAAGCATAACTTCTGATTGGCCACTGCCTAGCAACAGAGCATGTGACATGCGATTAAATATTATCATTATTATTATTCATTATCATCAAGATATTCCCCGGCCTTAGACGCTCGAAAAAGGGATGTGATTTTGGAAAGCCGGCAGAGGCAAGCTTCATCAGCCTAGCAATTGTATTGCACATCTTAGCCTGCAGAGTGGCAGTGGAGGTGCAGGCAGAGCATGGCTGTATAGTGTGAGGCCACGCTCGTAAGAATCAAAACGTTGACATCTTTGTTGTCGGACTCTGTGCTGGAAAAGCTGCGCAACCATCTTGAAGGGCATGTAGAGCAAGAAAAGCCAGCCTTCGATCAGCACATGATGTTCATGAGAGTTTGCTCTGCACGCCATTTCAGGCTTGGACAAGTATGTGCACCACACACTCACTTGTGCGTCACATTGGCTTTCGCATTTGCAGGGCAAACGGAAATTTGTCAAGACAAGGATGTACTTCTTTTTTTCTGCATTCCCAAGTGGCACAGACCAGATTTGAACCTGCGACGAAACGGCGCCCAGCCGAACGGAAATCCCGGTGTCAATTGCTCAGACCAATCAACCGGATCAAAAAAGTCGGCTTCATGGCGAGCTTTAGTCTTTCCATCTGACACGGTCGATCCTCGGTTCTGTGAAACACTACGATGTGGCTCGCATGTCGGACTTGATAGCATCAGTCACACAACCGAAGTTGCTGTCCGGTCTTCCAGAACTGCCCAAACACCACTTCAACAGCCCAAATATATAGAGGACAGAAAAGGATGCCAACGAGCACAGCCAACTACAGACAGGTGAACAATACAGGTGCATATCACGCAACCAAACACACAACTCGCCCGTTATCACAACTCTTCCCCACCAAATAGATCAACAACTAGAACTCTTCCCCACCAGATCAACAAAAAATAAAGAATGTCATTCCCTCCAAAAACAAGTCGAGTTTCTTAGGTGCATGTCTTGTTCTCTGGGATCTCCATTATATCGGTGGAGCAGAATTCTCAGTCAACTGTGTAGAACAGGCAGTCTCTGCTTCCTCTTGATCCTTCTCCACCACGCCATCATCACATGCCTTTTGCTCCGTTAGCACTGCGGCTCGGGTACGATTCTGCTCCTCCTCTGTGATAGTTCCACGCCTCTGTGGACGACTGGGCCGGGTATCCAGGTGCTCACTGTCCCACTGCCTTTGCTCTTGGAAATGAGCCAGGCCATCCTCCGTTTGCGAAGACTTTGGCACGGACTCTGAAACGTCGACTCCACAGTAGCGCTTCCTCAAGTTGTCCACATGATGTCGCAATTTGACACCTTCTTCAGTATGGCACAATTACATCTGGAACCTAGTGCAAGCCACTACCACAATCGGAACCCATTCATGTCCGCCTGCACTTCGTACAAATACTGCGTCACCTTCGGAGAACATCCGCTCCCTGCATCGCAACCGCTGATCATGTTCAGCCTTCTGCTTGTGCTAATGTTCTGCCACTGTCTCAGACATCAGAGGATGCAGCAAGTCTAGCCTTGTTCGAAGTCGTCTCTCGCACAATAAATCACAAGGAGCTTGCCCGGTTGTAGATTGCGGAGTAGTGTGTGACGCCAGTAGAATTTCGGCCAATCGTTTCCGCAAACTACCAGTCTTCTTGGCCAACATAGCTTCTATTGTCCCCACTGCCTTCTCTGCTAAACCATTAGAAGCCGGATAATTGGGAGCTGTTTTGACACCTTGTATGCCATTTGCTTTCAGAAAAGCTTGGAAGAACATGGCCTGTTATCGGTGACCAATGCCTGGCAATCCATGACGAGAAAATGCTTCTCTCATGTGCTGAATCGTCACAGCACTTGTAGCTGGACTTGAGATTCCCACTTCGATCCATTCAGAGTATGCATCCACCATTACTTAGAGCATTTGTCCGTCCACTGGTCTGCCATAATCAGCATGAATGCGGCTCTAAGGCTCCACAGGCCACTCCCGAGGGAGCATCTGGGCTTTAATGGGTGCCATGCCTTGAGTCTGACAAGCCATGCATCTCCTCGCGGTCTCGTCAATGTCTTGATCTAAGCCTGGGCACCAAAGATAGCTTCTTGCCAGAGCCTTCATTCTCGAATTTCCAGGATGGCATGAATGCAACTCACTTTGAACTGCCTCACGCCCTTTCAGTGGAACCACAACTCTGCCACCCCACATAACATATCCATCAGGAAGCCACAGCTCATCTTTCTGCCTGGCGTAAGGCAACGATTTGTCTGACACCACAGGCGGCTAGTTTGAATGTAAATAAGCAACCACTGGTCCAAGCTCCAGATCAGTTCAAGTCCATTGTCGAATAGCAGCACTTATTTATGGTGTGGCATCCATATTTTCAAAGACTGCCTTCACATCACCAAGCTCTTCAGCCTTTTCTGCAGTGTCCCGCGGTGTCGATCCCGGCAATCTGCTTTAAGCATTAGCTTCCACATCGAGTGCTCCAGGCTTAAACACCGAAGAATAATGGTAGCTGCCCAAAGTAGCTCAACGGATGAGTCTAGCAGATGCCTGTTCTGGAACACCTTTGTTCTCTCCCAGCAGCCTGAGCAAAGGTTTGATCCGTCTCCAATTAAAAATGCCGCCCACACAAGTAAAGGTGGAACTTCCGCACTGTGAAGATCACTGCTAGTGCTTCCTTGTCCAGCCGTGAATAGTTGTTCTGCCTGTGGGAGTGTCCTAAAGGCGAACATTACTGGTCTCACCAACCCATCCAGCATGACGTGACTCAGCACAGCACCAAGGAAGTAAGGCGAAGCATCACTCTTCACCACCAGCTCCAGTTCCGGGTTGTAGTGCACAAGTACCCCGGCTGACATCAGGTGTGATTTTGTCTGTTCAAAAGCCTTTTGCTGTTCTTTCCCCCAAGTCCACTGTGCTCCCTTCTTCAATAACGTATCCAACGGCTCCAACATCTGTGACAGATTTGGGATGAACTTCCCATAATTGTTCACCAAACCAAGGTAACTCCATAGCTCTGACACGTTCTTGGACGTCAGAACTCGATGAATTGCCTCCAGCTTGTCTTCTTCAGTAGGTTGTATGCCTTCTTCGTTGACCCTGTGGGCGTTGTAAATCACTGAATCTTCAAGGAATGCACCTTCGGCAACCTTGCTCGAAGACCCGTCTCACTCAGCCGCTGTATAATGTCTTCCAAATGCTGCAGATGTTCATCAGTGGTGCTTGCGAGCAGCATATCGTCAACTCGAACTAGAGTGCTCGACACACCAGACAGTATTCCTTCAATTCTCCTCTGAAATATGGCTGGGGCTGATGCAATGCCGAACGATAATCGCCGATACTGGAACAGTCCGTGTGATGTATTAATAATCGTGAGCTGACAACTGCCTTCATCCAATGGCAACTGTGCGTAAACTTGACGTAAATCAATTTTGGCAAACTTCTTCCCTCCACCTAGCTTTTCAAACAAATCTTCGACTCTTGGCAAGGAATACACATCCACCTTGCCACAGAGGATTTACAGTTCTCTTGTAGTCTCCGCATATTCTCAGTGTTCGTCACTTTTCAATATGAGCACAATGGGGGATGCCCACACAGAATGCCTTACTGGCTCGATGATCGCTTCGTCTTGGAGCCGTTTCAATGCATCTTCCAGTTTCTGGCTCCAAGCATATGGCACCTTCTGAGCTGCCATGAATCTGGGGGCTGCCTCTTGCTGCACCAAGATTGACACGGCTGGTCCCTTGCAGCAGCCTAAATCTTCTCTGAAAACATCGTCATAGCGTTTCAGGATCTCACTCAGCCTACTTGGTTTTTCCACCTTTGCTGGCTTTTCTGGAATGGAGTTGATGGACATGCCAAGCAGAGCCATCAAGTCCCGACCTAATGAATGGAGTTGATTGACATGCCAAGCAGAGCCATCAAGTCCCGACCTAGCTGCGGAGGGTCTCTTCCTTGCACCACCACCAGCGTGCCCTTTACTCCAGCCTGAGCTGTAATCTCTCTTCCGCAATTCCACTGCAACTTCCCCCACAACCTGTATACTATTGCCTGTGTAGGATCTCAACTGTATGCCTGTCGCTCGCAAACCTGGACAACTTGAGCTTTCCCTCTTCCATTGATCGTAGACTCTTGTAGGCAACAGGCCGGACTCAAAGTCGCTTGTGATGATTTCTGTACGCAACTCGATGTCTCCGGTTTGGGCAGCGGTATCCTTTAGGCAGCGGAAGATATCCACGTGCGGCTTGCCGAGTCTTCCTGCTCATTAGGGCAAACAGCAGCGGGATGCACTTCCCGCTTACCATAGCGTGGATCGTAAGGAGCTGACCAAACAGCACCGGCGCCACCTTGAACGTGCCGTCCACGTACGATGGCGAGCAAAGTGCGGAGAGGAGACAAAAGGCATGCCGTCATTCTCCGCGCCAATGGACGACAGGAAAAACTCCTCACCGTTGGCAGCGGTCCTCCGAAGAGCGATAGGGAGAGCTATTTCTCCGCGAGTTTGAGGCAGCGGCGGATACCTCTCTCTTCGACACCGGTACAAGGTCGAGTCGATTGAGTTGAAATACGGGAAGGCTGCGGCGACGTTATCCGGAAGCCTACCTGTCTCCTCTTCGTAGACCACCCGCACACCCGTCGTTTCGTTCCGAATGCACCGTTTGATGTTGTGCATTGCCCGCTGAACTTCCACCAGCTCTGGACGCGGCGGATGATTATGGTCCCCCATTTCCTCCGGACCTTCGTCATCCCTGCCGTCCAGAAGTTGTTCCGGGTAGTTGCTAGGCGAGCGTTGCAACCCGATGAGAGACAACGCCACGCTAGCTTGCCATTTGCCTTCCTCTAATCCATACGATACACTGAAAGCCATTGCAACTAGCAGCGGGGCCACCGCGACTTGTCACTGGCTTGGTAGGAAAAGCCATCGTGCTTCACTGCCAGCACCATTCCTGGCACGGCTATATATGCTTAGGATCAGGGGTGCTAATGAGTGAAGGAAGAATGATATTGCAAACGATGAGACGGAGAAAGAGAGGGAGTAAATCGAACAGCGTTTCGCCCATCCGGGCTTCATCTGGTCCTGGGGTACTCGTAGTCGGTTTACCAACTGATACTAGCGCGCAGACGGGCCACAGCTCATTTGGGTGTGCGCTAAAATGGACGTGCGCCTCTTTTGGCCTGCGCGCTAACAGGTTGACTAGCTAGGCTACATTGCTTCCGCGCTCTTGCGGGTCTGCGCTGAAGTTCTTGCGCGCCCATTTCCTGCCCGCTCCATTTGGCTTCGCTCAAGTTGGCGCCGCACCGTTTGGTGGCGCTGAAGTGGGAACATACCTTGCTGGCTAGGCGCTTTACCGCGCAGGTCGGGATTCCGCATCATCTATCTTCCTTCTTCTGAGGCTCTTGTCCATCTCATTGTTTGAAATATTATTCCCCTTCGAAAAATTCACTCATTAGCGAACCCAACGTACGACCTGGCGCACTTAGCTGCAGCTCTTCTCCCTTTCAGCTAGCGCCGTCACTGGCCTTGCGGATCCTGGCCGCTCTTTCCCCGTTTCTGCTTGTCTTTCTTATCTATCCGTGCTCTTCTACTTTCTTGGACCCGTCCTGGTGTCAGGCGAGAGGAGCATAGCTAGCCTTGAAGCCAGTTTTTTTGAACTGGCGGATTGGTCTGGCAGTAGCGACCGCAACTCTCGTAGGCGCTTTGCCGCGCAGGTCGGGATTCCGCATATCTTCCTTTTTCTGAGGATATCTTGTCTATCTCATTGTTTGATCGCTATGGTTGCCAGTGTTCCTTCTGTCTTTAACGTGATCTGCCGCAGAGATTTGCTTAAGAAACTGGCAACAGCCCGGTTCCACTGCTCATGTCCTCCTAAAAGTCTCATTCTTTATGTCTTTCTTTACAAGTATCTCTATCTTCATCAAATTCTTCTCGGGACTGTGATTTCTACTGTAATGAATGTTTATAAACTGTCACCCTCGGCCCAGAATCAACAGGGCACGGCTTTGCAATATATTCAGCTGTTTATTAACTCCTATCAATTTTCTCCGGCTTTGTTCACATTTCTTTTTAAAGTTCATTGCTATAATCATGTCTGGTTTATTCTCCCAACGTTTTCCCCTGAAGTTTCTGCGTTCAGAATGTAAAGAGTGAGGTTCAGCAGCTGTCACCTGGCATCAAGCACTTTGTCAATCCTTGTGGTAAATCCAAGTTTTTTTTTGTTTTTTTTTTGTAAAAACCATACCACAAAACTCGGCTTTGAAACCTATAATTTTTTTCTTATGGAAAATGTGCCATTATATGAATTTCTGAAATATTGAAAAAAATCCCCGAAATAGTCTGGTCTTGTCTCAGCACCCGGTACTCATGGCCTGCTCACAGGAAGATGTTACTCAGTTCAATAGCCCTTTGAGAAACCGAATTGAGTTGAAACAACTGCAAAAGCATCCTACATGCCCAGTCTAGACTGTCAGGAACCTCTAGCTTTATAAAGGGCCCTCTGAAGAACAATGTAACTGGAATGCTGCTCTTATAACTGTTCTTTTTGCGTGCTCACAACGGAGTCGAAGTTCACCTTTTACCTCTTGCCAACAATATTTTACATCAATTATCACACATACACACAGACGAGCCAAGACTACAGAAGAATTAGCAATCAAAGGAAAGACATCATCCAGAAAATCACTTTCAATTATACAATGATAAAAAAAAAAAGTGGAAGTATCTACACTGCGAAAGATGTGCAAGCGACTTGAACACATGCAGGAAATATATTTTAATCGAAGCATTTCTTGAAACAAATGAAGATTGGGGGAAGACTACAAAACGCAAGGCAAGTGACCGAAAAACTGACATTTCACACCGTTGAAATTTTAAATCCGTGAACAAAAAGGCAGGATTCAAATATTAAACGTTAGGCTTGTCAAAAGGCGAAAGGAAGGTGACTAGCCAACTGGCACCTACAAACATGGGGAGAAGAAACCACGCGTGAGATCGCCCAGGGCCGTGCTGGCAATCAAATACCGATGTGCGACCTCGAACGACGATAGTCCCGTCAAAAGGGATGCGTATATCACCGACGAGGTGCTGCCAGAGGACTTCTTTCCGTGAAAATGTGCGCGACTCACGGCAGATTTTGCTGCTCTGCCAGACCCCAAAGGTGCAGCTATCTACAAAAAAAATAATAAAGAATAGAAAAAGAAAATAAAGAAAAAAAAAACAGTCTCAGAAGCTCGCGTAGAGCTTCTTGCTCTTTTACAAAGCCACTGACTGTTTGACCGCATCTCCTGGCTTCGTTTAGAAGCTTCAACCATGGCGCTTCCGATGCCATGGTGAGAAGCGCCAGATCAGGAATATTGAAAAAGATCAAGAAAGAAGGACCTGCACCGGCGCAGGTTTCCGTTTCGGTTTCACAGGTAGTGCACGCTGGCGCCAGTGAGACCAACCATGTCTAGAGCACGCTGGCGCGCGCTGGCTCACATGAGCAATATTTTTGCGTGTTTTGGAGTGTGTTTTGGTAGATCTACGCATGGCGGCATCATGTTCCGTCTACGGCCAACACCCACGCATGATGTTTTGGTAAGTTATTATAATATATAATACATGTACCATGATGTACGTAGATCTACGCATATGCATGCATGTCCGAGCGTCGACACTACATCTCGCCGTCACCATAACGATAAGAGGATGGGCCTGGCACGAGGCTAGAACCCCCCCCATGCATGAGGCCGCGGCGCCGAATATTATTGATATTGCTATATTATTGATACAGTTTTTTTATTTACATGTACAGCGGCTTCGCGATCGAGCTGATCGAGCGCTGATTGTGCTCGATCGATTATTCAGTAGACTGACTGCGCAAATGCAAGGGGATTAATGCGCATGAGCAGTCTTGGTTGCGCGCCATTTTCGAAGCGCGCCAAAGTCGGAAGTGCCACCACGCGCGCTCCCGGATCGTCCCAAGCGAGACCTGCACTTGTACGGTAGATCGACGGATCAGCAAGAGCTGGCTAGTCGTGCCGAAGTTCATTCGACTGCTTGTGCTACTCTTTAGCTAAAGAGTTTGATTCGGTATGGCGCTATCACCTGCTGATTTAGAACACCTTCTTGCATGTCTTTTGGAGAACAACAGCGAGACCATTCGCCAGGTGAGTCAACATAGTCAAGGCGCTGTGCGTGCGTGTGCGGGTGCGTGTGCGTGTGCGTGCGTGTGTGTGCGTGCGTGCGTGTGCGTGCGTGCGTGCGTGTGTGTGTGTGTGTGTGTGCGCGCGCGCGCGCGTACGTGCTTGTCTGTCTTTCTGTCTGTCTGTCTGTCTGTCTGTCTGTCTGTCTGTCTGTCTGTCTGTCTGTCTGTCTGTCTGTCT
>JAOWAR010159833.1:0-10572 GCA_028571005.1 Clathrina lutea
TCATGACTCGAATCGGCAGGTGGTGAAGGAGCACTTTTCCTTCGTTTCGCACGAGGGGTGCTCTCTGTGGGTTGGGAGTTTCGCTTCATCGGTGCTTTCCTAGCGAGAGGGTAGGTCTGGTGCTCGAAGTGAATGGGAAAAGGCTGCCCGGGTGTCTTTTCGCCCTGGAAGAAATGCTCACTGCAGAGTCGTGTGTTTGACGTTACGTCTTTCTCACATAGATCAGCGCGATTGATCCGCGATAGCCACACACGGCGAACTTCGGGATTGGCCGGAATCCTGTGAAATTTCAGGGATTTGTCGAAGGGATCTCGTCTGTTACTGCAACCAGGGGCACAGCAAAAGTCATGGCCTGGCATGATGCAACTTGGAAATGGAATGCAGAAAATTGACTGACTGGACAACGTGAAGTTCACAAGGAACAGGTCTGCTTTTCACACATGCAGAGCATACAGGTGGTCAACGATTGCCCCCCAAATCAAATTTGGCGCGAAAATTGGGCCGGTGATTGCGCAACCGTGAAATGGTCTATTACATGTATTATGATTCTCAGGATGATTCTCACCTTGCGCAATCATGGCAGAAAATGGCGTCGAGCCTCGTGCGTTGCGGCGCGCAGACGGCGAGGCCATCGATGTCAGAGCAGAGCTAGCAGCTAACACTGAGTATGTGTTACTGCAGAGCCTGTGTTCGTTCGCCTTGCGGCTTGGATCTCGGGAAACACTCAAGTTTCGCAACTTCAATATTAGGAGGTTTGTCGTTGTGAAGAAGGGCTGAGTTTGTCGTTGTGAGGAAGGGCTGAGAGCCATGGCCAGCAGAGATTCTCTTGGGGCAGCGGATTTCGGCTCAGGTATGAAGATGACTATTCAATCGCGGAGCAAGCAAGCAAGTAATTGCGTGCCCTTGCGTTATTTTCCACTCACTGTAGTCCCTGCCCCGCCAATGCTCGTTAATCCGTATGACTTGGGAGCCAGTGGTGGCCTTATTTCGCCGCATGGCTTAAACTTCGACCCGTCTATTCTGAAGGAGGTAAGGCAGCCTGTTTGGGCAACGATTTGTGTTGAATTTGACTGCCTGCACGTACGTTTGCTTGTATTTCCAGGAGTCAGAATTCATATTTCCAACTGACTCCACTGGAAAGCGACCGTGGGGGGAGAGGCTACTTTGGTCCACGGGCTCGTGCTATATGGTTGGTAAGTGTTTAATGATTCTTCTTCTTCCTTATCTGTGTGATATGTTTTTTACTTATGTTTGCAGCTGGTTATGGTGATGTGCAGTAAGTTAACTTGTTTATCTGAGCCTCCACCCAATTTTTGGCCATGGCCATGGCTGTTGTTTTCAGCCACAGAAATGAGCTGGTCCATGTTATTTTATCGCATGTGGTTGGCCTTAAATTACTGTTTTTGAGTAGTTGATGTCCCCATGCTTTGTCCGGCTTCCAAAAGCAGCACTGGTCATCGAAAGGACGTGCCCATTTGCTCATTCCTACGGTGGCTTGAAGTGAGCAAGTAATCTGCTTGAATCGTTCTGACTCGATTTCTGCTGCCCGTGGCCTTTAACGGTAATGGTCAAGGTCGGTTTTTAAACATTTTCACATAACCCTTTACCGTCCACACCATTAAAAAATCAATCAAAGTCCAAGATTTTGTTCGAAAGTGTCCAGCGTATCTCACATCAAGGAGACACAGATACTTGGCGCTCCTTTTTCTTTCACCGCTTCACCAAAATTCAGCTTGCAAAATTGCTAAAAGAGCAACCTGTCGACAAAAAGCGCTCTTTGCCATTATGGTTCACATCGGTGGCTTGGTCTCGGGTGTTTGTGGGAGACACGGGCACTGGCAAGAAGAACTACTATATTGGTGAACAGTTTATTTTGATAAACATTGCACATGTATTATTGTATCACTGTATATATGTGGCATATTATCGCAATTGTTGTTGAAATCTTGTTTATATAGAGGACTAGCTGATCGACCCCGTGCTTCATCCGGGGTTTGAAAGGCTCCCCATTCATTGCTCCATTACTGGAACTCGTTTCCAGCTCGAACAACACCAATCCAAGCGTATTTCGTATGCCATGTGTGGGCAAGTGCTCACAACCCCAGGGCTGCATCAATCAAAGCCCGTTGCCATGGTTGAAATGGCCACCGGGCCTACAGCCATGTATCAATTGACGTGCCTGGAAAAGTCGACCAAAGGCCAAAATCATGGAAAAGAAGCCGCGGACAGGCTCAAAAACCGGCCAAAGAAACAACCAGTAAGACAGAAGACCCCCATGTTATTATCTGGTCGCCACCCCTTGCATCATCTCGACGTTTATCACAGGCACAGACACCATCTGCTTTATAGATGTAGATTACCCAGTAGCAAGCGCTAATGGGGGCTTTCCTCTTGAACAGCACACAAGGTAAAGACTGAACAAGACCCACACACAAGTGAATTTTTTTTTGTAACTTAGTAAGGGGCCGTCCGTAATTATAGATATTTTTTTAAAAACGAAAACTGTTCGTTTTGGGGGGTGGTTGACAGCTTGTTCGTATCTAAATACATGAAAAATATCGATACTACAACTTACAAGTGCGACAGCGCCTGGCCCGTGAGTATACGTACGGGCCCCGATGCCTGGCATGCATGGAGATCGATCATGCATGGCACTATGCACTTACCTCATGCGAATTACGTATACATAATACATGTTGATCTACATAATGATGTAGGTCGCCATGGCGTGATGGACATTGACTGCACAGATGGGTCAAGTCATGTAGCGACTCGAGAATGCATGCACTACAGTGTTGCGGTTAACCGCGCTGGATGTGCACACATCATGCATGGCTTCTTTCGACGCCCATGCGGTGTTGTTGATGCACTGGTACGGTACGTAGTGATCGACCCAGGCCATGGCCAAGCACTAGGCAAGCACATGTGGGCCCAGCACATGGACGACTTCTCGTGCTCTTTCGAAAGTTTCGATGGCGTTCTCTCCACCACGGAAGAAGAGGCAGTTGACATTGTTTGGAGGATTTTCTGTGGCAGCTGCTGTCTACAGTAAAGACAAGCGGGATCTCCACGAATTATTTGTGGATGCGTACGTCGAGAAAAACAGTGGTTTTGAAAAATCAAGAGAGACTGAGAAATAGTAAAAATATCGATGGTGATCTATCATTTGCATACGTTTGTTTCTCAGAGGGGAGGGGGTCTGGAGAGAAATGAACAGTTTTCGTTTCAAAAAAATACTTATAATTACGGAAGGCCCCTAATAATAATAATAAAAGTAATAATGAGAAAGAAGAATCAAGTAACACCCGCGATGGCAGTGAAAATCAAACAAAGAAAAATTTGTGACTCGAGTGGAGCTCGAACCCACGACCATCCGATTTGCGCTAGGACGCTCTATCCACAGAGCTATCGAGGCCCACATCTTCGACCACGAATTCGTTGCAGCCGAAGAGTGAGGCAGCAGCAATGCTGTCGGCAGTGGGATGAAGGCAGGTTGAATTCGTGGTCGAAGGTGTGGGCCTCGTTAGCTGAGTGGATAGAGCGTCCTAGCACAAATCGGATGGTCGTGTGCTTGAGCCCCACTCGAGGCACGAATTTTTCTTTGTTTGGTTTTCGCTGCCATCGCGGGTGTTACTTGATTCTTCTTTCTCATTCTTCTCCTTCCCCGCGTTATCTCCTCGCTGACAATAGTAATAATAATATTAATAATAAAAATAATAATAATAATAATAATCATAGCAAATCATAATAATAAATATTATTATAAAAATTAACAATAATTATAACAATGCACATACTCCTCCATGGCACCAGCAGTTGTCGTTTTAAAGACAATGCTTCGGCTAGGATGGCCCTGGCATTCATCATGTTGAAATGGTAAAGAAAGGAAACCAGTCAGGACTAAAAGAGAGTTACAGACCAGTCTCTTTCCTTTAAGATGTAGAAGTATGTTATAACTTGATTCCATATCCTCAGTTTGTAGCTCTTCTACAAGTAACTTCACGCAAAAGATTGCATAATCCCCGGTGTTCCTTCAAATAAAGTTCATTTCTGATTACAAACCATCAGCGCTTCTGAGCACAGCTAAACCGAGAATATCATAACTTAGCTTTAGCTTACCAACAGAATTTGTGCACTTGGACGGTGAAACAAGCAAACCATTGCCTGAGGCATCTACACAACAAAAATGGGAAGGCAACTTGAATGAAAAATTTTTCCTTAAAGTTTAAACGGAAAGAAATTTGCACTTGGAAATCACCCGCCGCACACATGAGACACATTTCGACATCAAGACCACATCTCTTCAGACAAATTGAATCTAATGAAGTTTCAGCATGCACCGGCGCCACAAGAATGTGCTTAAACTAGCACCGACCACTTCAACTGGAAAGACTACAACAATCCAAAGACAGAATAAGGGTTTCTTCAAGAACGATTCAAACCAAGGGTCTTTCTCTTGCTGCTTTTCAGTCGCCCATGAACCTCAAACCTTGTCTAGAAAATTTTTGAGTGTCCACAAACATGGAAAGACAACCAAATATAGAAAGACCGAAAACCTGAGCTCCTGGTGAGGTACCTGTGTTTGTTGCTATGACAACAGGAAACCATGTAGCATGGTAACTTTCAATGTTTTGACTCGCCTGTTACAGCATATTTAGGCAATCTTGCGATCTATTATGTCGTCTCACACACCATCGTCGGGCTAAGCACCAAGAACCCAAGGGTTCTGGTAAAAGGCAAATGAGGAGACAGACCAAGAGCGTGGATCTTAAGAGGAATGAGAACTCGAGAAGGAAAAGAAGGTGCAAGGGCAACACAACCTCACAGAAGGTTGACCAGATAAGCCAATGTCGGGAGTGAAGCTTTTCAGAAGATCAACAAGACTCTCATAATTAAAAGCAGGAGATTGTTGCTTCCCATGGTGAACCTCACTAAATTATGCTGCCTTAAAAACAAAACACCTTGGCGAGCGTGTGTCTCCTGCTCACCTGAAGGCTTCCCGAAAGCAAGTGGCTACACGATGGGCTTTGAGGCGAGCTTGCCTTTCTTGCCCACTTTCATGGCTTTGTGCGACTGCCATGGACTGCAAATTGCAAACCCCTCTCACTTCTGGGGTCTCACTGTGACATTGCTAAATTCCAACCTTAGCCAGTCTTTCAACACCAGGCCAGGATTGAAGAGTTTTTGGGCGGGTGGGTTGTAGCCATCACTAATCACAATACCATTATGGTAGAGCAGGTATTTGGCCATAAACCATGCTGTCAGCTCTCGATTCAATTCAAACTTGCCACAGTGTTTCTTTGGCAACCAAGCTCCCCGACATCAATTTTGAACCTTCCGGCTCTTACGCTCCTAGCTCTGTCGCCAATTTTTTTCTCGAAGAATTGGTAAAAAGTACCCCTCAAAAGCGGCTTTGCCCACAGGAAACAGAACTTTTGGGTCAGAGTTCATAAAGCAGTCGCGGAAGAGTCCTACGTCAAACCAGCTTGACCTTCTTCCGTTTATTGTAATTTCCCCGCATGAGAGCGCATAGCTCGCCCCATTGAGTTATTTGAACGAAATTTTTCGGTTTAGTTCGGCTAGGGCAATCTTAGCCTCTAAACCACCTCTCCTCCGGGCAGCAAAAGGGTTACCCGAGTAGCTGGCGCGGGCTGCCACTTGGTAGGGGTCGTAGCAGCCGGGGAGAGTTCACGTGTGAGAGAGGGAAAACGAGAGTTAACCTCGGTGGTTAGCGGATTGGGCGGATAGCTCAATTGGCAGAGCAGTGGAACGTAAATACTACTAAGGTTCGATTCCCGGTTTGCCCATTGATTTTTTCCCATTCTTTTCTCTCTCTCTCTCTCTTTCACATTCACAGGAGTAGATAGCGATTTCATTTCGGCTATGGTAATTCCACGCACGAGAGCGTAAAGCTCGCCTTTCTTGCAATTATATACTCTGTTTCACATCTCTCCTCCAGTCTGTCTAGGCAGATCTGAACAATGCATTGTCTCGACTTATTTTCATTTCAAATTTGCGAAAATTTCTCCTTGACATTTTCGCTGACAGGTTTTTCTTCCATCCCAAAATTCCTGGTTTTTATTTGTGAGCGTACTCTGCTACATTATTTCTCTTCCACACCAATCAATCTAGGTGCTTTTGAACCTAAATGTCTAAAGTTCAAAACAGATTAGAAATTAAACTATAGTACACAATTGTTTGTCGCGTTTTGAGCGTCTTGTTAGAGGGCAACTGCAGTGTGCCTAGCAATAGGCGGGGGTCAAAGTGGCCCCACACCGCTTATGGTCTGTGCGTCAAGTCTAGAAAAGGGAAGGTCCGTTCCGACCAACAGTAAACATTTTCCGGTGATGTCGAATCAACCAGAAGTCTTCCCCAGACATCGAATCCAGTTTCTGTCATTTCATAAGGCGTCCAAATCTTGCCAAGCGAAGAAATTCTCTCTCGGCTCCATGAAGATTGACTTGCCATGGCAACAAACCCCGCCAAATTGTTCTTATATATATGAATGCATGTTTGATTCCTGGCTTGAATGAGATTTTCAGCTTTTGCCAGTTTTTCAAGCAAGGTTTAGAACTATAGGAAAGATTGCACCACTGGAAATCAACTGTGGCAAGTTAATAAAATTGGCTAATTTATTTCGACAGACTGTACCCTCAGTCAGTGAGTCCACTGAGGCCACCAACTCTGATCAGATCTTGAGTCTAAGGCTCAAAAACATATGTTGAAACATATGTTGCAAACACTCACCACTGAGTTGGCAATATTGGAGCATGTCCACGAGATAAGTTAATGAAAAGGAGTGAGAGAAAGCGTAAGGCGCATGAAAATTTCATGAAGCTCAAAATCCATGCCGAGACCGCGACTCGAACCTGCGGCACCAAATCGCCTAGCAGACAAGAATCACCTGACTCTCCGCTACGCCATCATGTCATCCTCAAAAAGGATGGGCAATAGTGCAGTTTCTAGGTCAGGCTATCTCGTCCACACGGGAGTACGCTGTCTGGAAGATGGTAGTAGCGACGGTGCCACAGGTTCGAGTCCTGGTCTCAACACGGATTTTGGCTTTATGAAATTTTCATCGAATGCATTTTTCTCCGTGCGGTCACCACCTCTTTGAAGTTCTTTCTATAAGGCGCATGAGACTCAAACAAAATTTCAAGGCTATAGTAGTTGACGCTCTGGTCGGGCGGGCTGAGTCAGGTGATGCGATTTCAAAGGCAGTCATTTAGCACGGCAGACTGTGACATGAAGAAAACAGGCCCAAGATGAAGGATAGACTAATGGTATATGCTGCCCTGGAAGTTGTGAGCAAAGCCGGAAAAAAACTTGAATAAACAACTATAGTGAAACAAACCCGTACCTGTACCCTGATCAGTCCCTGGGTTTGAGTAACACCAGCATCCTGAACTCACTTCGACTTGAAACTGAAAATAATAAGGGAAAAACAATAAAATGGTCAAACTAAAGGATACACCGTCTGGTCAGTCGGGAGGTCCAGTCTGTCTACAGCCTCTGAATTTGCTTCATCAGATGACTGCTCACTTTTTGATCCGGGTTGTGCCTTGACCTCCTTGTTGCATTCCACACAACAAAGTACGTCTGTGCAGACCAGCTCGTGCCTTGCAATAACATCCCATAGTTTTACATCCAGTTGTGCATCCACAGAACTGCGTGTGGTGCTCTCCATCCTGGCCAGGAGGGCAAACGATGCAGCCCTGTTGTTCATCCACTTGATTCTTAGCTCACCATCTTCCATTTGCCATACCGTGAAAGCCTTCAAGACTGGGTATGTTTGGCCTAGTGACAAGACCATTCTGCCAAATAGCCGCCTGGCAGTTTGCAGGAAGCACGTGTTAGTGAAGAGCATCATGGGTTGGCGGGAGCTGTTCATCTCGCGATGAGCATGATGAGAGCAACTGACAGCAAGCCTCATCCACTGATACATCATTCCTAATGTCTGCCATAGAGAAGGCATGTGACGAGGCTGTAACTGTAGGATGATCACCGTGTCCATTAAATACATACTTTGATCTTCTCCCGGCGTGGCCACTTGGCTAAGTTCCCTGTTTGGCCCATTCTCTGAGAGCAGTCGGAAAGCTTCACTCTTGCCTCGGCCATAAAAGGTACTGCTTGTACCACAACCTGTGGAAGAAGGAAAGTCAATCAAGGCTTCACATTCATCTCCTCCAAGCTTCTGCCCAATGGCGGTAATGTCTACCACGCAAGCTTAATTCTTGGTGCAAGTTCGAAACAGCAGGTGGGCTTTAATGCTGTGACTGAAGGCACACATGAAAACAGCGACGCCTGTATCCGGAGACCTTGTAACAACCACATCATGCAATTCATCCGCTGGACGTCTGCATCTGGAGACCTGATGACAACCCTATCATACCCTTCATCACCTGGACGTCTGCATCCGGAGACTTGATGACAACCACATCATACCTTTCATCAGCTGGACGTCTGCATCTGGAGATCTGATGACAACCATATCATACCCTTCGTCAGCTGGACGTCTGCATCCGCAGACTTGATGACAACCCCATCATACCCTTCATCACCTGGACGTCTTCAGCCGGAGACTTGATGACAACCACATCATGCCCTTCATCAGCTGGACTTCTGGATCTGGAGACCTGATGACAACCCCATCATACCCTTCATCAGCTGGACGTCTGCATCTGGAGACCTGATGACAGCCACATAATGCCCTTCATCACCTGGACGTCTGCATCTGGAGACCTGATGACAATCACATCCTGCCCTTCATCAGCTGGACGTCTGTCTCCAGAGACCTGATGACAACTACATTACACCCTTCATTAGCTGAACATCTGCATCCGGAGACCTGATGACAACCACATCATACCCTTCATTAGCTGGACGTATGTCTCCAGAGACCTGATGACAACCACATCATACCTTTCATCAGCTGGACGTCTTCATCCGGAGACCTGATGACAACCACATCATACCCTTCATTAGCTGGACGTCTGTCACCAGGGACCTGATGACAACCACATCATTACGTTCATCAGCTGCAAGGACTGCATGCAAAAGCAGATGAGTGTCAGCTTTTTTATGAGTGCATAGGAGGGCATTGTTAGACGTGGCCAAGGCCAACCCATCGACAGCTGAAGACAACTTCCAGTCTTCAGAACCATGGCTTCCTAAGACAAACAAACTGGGGTCACTGATCATGAGGCGAATTGCAAAGCGTACGTGGCTGCTTTTACTTCGATGCGAAGAACTGTGCAAATTCTATCTTGGTCTGGCTTAACAACAGAAACGTCTTTCACTGGCATGGCACTTCTGCATAGCACTTGAAATTTTCATTTCAACGGCTGGCAACTTTCACTTGCCTAATGAAAGTATGTTTGTCAGCCCGAACCGCTGACAACGTGAGCAAGTCGACTCTCAAGTCAAGAACAGTATCATGATGATTTTAATCAAAGACTTTTATTGCGGAAAACGTAGAAAGCAAGAGGAGCTGTGTGAATGCATGTGAAATGGGACCTGAATGTAAAATGCACGCGTATGTGGCTTAACTGAACATTGGTAGGGGGCCTTTGGACCTTCCAGAGAGTGTTAGCGGTGCAAACGAAGGAACTGTAGAGTTAAAATGCGCATGCGATTACCAGACCGGTACCAAGCTCTTGTTGGTCTTCTTTAGACTTGTTCGCCCTTTCTCGTTCTCTAATTCAAAATTGCTTGTGCGATCACGACACAAAGCAAGCCAGATGGCAGCAGCCGGAGGGCACCTTACTGAGTGGCCATGGCACATTGAATGATAATATGATTATCAGGTGGATCTACGTGGATCGAGATTGACCTAGCTGAAGTGCCAGTGTGGGTGACGACATAGGCAGTTTACTTCACAAGGGCACCATTCTTGTGAAGCACAAGGCCTACATGGGACGCTGAAAATTATGTAGGCACATTTCTTCACAAGAACTGCATCCTAGTGACGAAAAGTGCCTACATTAGTAGGACTAAAGTCCTATGACGTAGGCACTTTCCGTCACATGAGAATACGTTCCACCGTAAGCACTGTTCCTCACTTGAGAAAAGCAATCGATGTAGGCCCTATATTCTTCGCAAAAGCCGATCAGTCTACGGCCCTGCGCTGCCACGCAGTACCTCTCTAGGTCTGCAACTGTGTGATTGCATGCACTATAATTACAGCGCGTCGACCTCAGCCGGATCGATCACACTCCCCAAACCTGCTGACGTCGACGTCGACAGCCCCCTCGTCGAGTCAGCCCATCATCACATCCACAACGTCAACGACAATCTTCCGGGTACGAGGCCAGGACAATCCACCGCTCTCTTGGCCTGTTGCATGCAGGAAGCGTTTTTCAGTCCACACCAAGGAAGTGAGATGGCTGCGAAAGCCGAAGAAGAGGCCAAGTGCCCACGACCGTGGCAGAAGGCCTGGCTTGGCGAGAAGCGAGCCACGCTTGTGAAGCGAATAGCTACAACAAGGATTGTCGACCTTCTTTACCAAAAAGGGCTGATCAACAGCGACATGGACGAATACCAGAACATCATCGCCCTACCGGAAGAGAAAAG
>JAOWAR010159844.1:0-10571 GCA_028571005.1 Clathrina lutea
GTGCCACAGACATGTTACCAAACACAAGTTGAATGTATCAACCTGGCGTGCCACAGACATGTTACCAAACACAAGTTGAATGTATCAACCTGGCGTGCCACAGACATGTTACCAAACACAAGTTAAATGTATCAACCTGGCGTGCCACAGACATGTTACCAAACACAAGCTGAATGTATCAAGCTGGCATGCTACAGGCATGTTACCATACAGAAGCAGTGCAGTGCCCTTACCTGCCTGCCAGCACCGCATCCACAGACTAGTTTCAATCTTTCTGTTTCCTTTTGTTCTTGTATTATTGTTGTTGTTATTGTTGTTGTTGTCATCATTGTTATGGTTGTTGTTGTTGTTGTTATTGTTGTTATTATTCTTACTATTATTATTATTGTTATTGCTGTGGTTATTGTTGTTGTTGTTGTTATTGTTGTTGTTGTTGTTGTGGTTGCTGTTATTGTTATTGTTGTTGTTATTATTATTGCTATTATTATTATGGTTGTTGTTGTGATTATTGTTGTTGTTATTGTTGTGGTTATTGTTGTTGTTGTGGTTATTGTTGTTGTTGTTGTTGTTGTTGTTGTTTTGTTTCGTTTCGTTTTACACACACACACACCTGGCCTTTCAGTGTTTAGGCATGTTTCAAAACAGCCTTCACTGATGTTATCTTTAGCATGGCCGGCGCTGACACGGGACAATTTCCATCCACCTCTTCCAGGTTTGGAAGCCACGGTGTGTTTCTGCATCAAATGCAGTCTATGATCCTCATAGCTTGTTTCAAGGCCCAATTTTCCTGTTTTTACCACTCATCCGAGCTGGTGGTTTGGGCAGTTCGCTTGCTGATCACCTCTTCATGGTTTTGCAACTAGCACTATCTACCGACTAACTCACGAACTTCAGAAAGATCAAACACACACAAAGGTAATTTTGAACTGTGAAATGAATATCATAGATGTGTGCCAGGAGCAAGAGAAATGTTGCGCTGTCTGAACCGATTAGGGAACCGATAGTGAACCGATACAAAAAGAAATAATCAACTGATACAGCAAAAGTAATAGACTGTTTCAACCCTATTATATACAAAGCAATAAACTGTTTCAGTCCTGCTAAATGTACACCAAGTAACAAACTGTTTCAACCCTATTATATATATACACAATGATCATCAACATCAAGCATGTCAAGAAAAGCTTACGTTATCCGCAATTCCTTCAAGACGGCCCAACACATTACCCTCCTTGCTGTGAAGAAGTAGAAGCATAAAAAGAACAAGAGTCATTTTG
The DNA here is from genome assembly GCA_028571005.1 of Clathrina lutea. Classification (NCBI taxonomy): domain Eukaryota; kingdom Metazoa; phylum Porifera; class Calcarea; order Clathrinida; family Clathrinidae; genus Clathrina; species Clathrina lutea. The sequence continues at coordinate 1,278 of JAOWAR010159844.1, forward strand.
AAAGGTAAGATGATACTTTGACTGATCAAAGTGTAGTTAACTATAACCGGACACCTTAATTATCACGGCACCCGTGTGCCACACCATTTTTGCATTCTGTACGCAGCCACATCTCAGCACATGCGCTTCTTAGGTTGCCTGGTGGTCGTTTGGCTTGGTGCTTCTCCTTTCTGCTTCGATTTCTTTCTTGTATGTTGGGCCATGCCCCGCTCTCATCGCCCGCGGGCTAACCGTTGCCATGCCGCAGGTCCTCCTGCTCCGGCGCCCAGAGCAGCAACAGAGCACGGCGATGGCAGCCCGCAGCACTGGACGGTCGATTTTCTGTCAACGAAATCTGCCTCTGTTTTCCGGCTCGTGTGCGACCAGCACCACCTGTCTGTGACGGGTACGAAGCCCACCCTCGTGTCGAGGCTCCTAGCGTGGAGTGGGCAAGCAGAAGGCTCCCAAGGAGAGAACTCGACGGCGGCACCAGACATCGTCTGCCAGCTTCGGGACTCTGCGTCCTCGACGACGGCACCAGACGTCAGCCAGCTTCGGGACCTGCAGGCCCAGGTTGCCCTCTTGCAGGCTGCGCATCCACCGTCCAGCGACAACCTACTTCCAACGCTCGGGGCGGGGAGCACAGCGCCGTCGCCGGCAATCGTCGTTCCTGACGACCCCTTTGTAGGTGGGCCGTGTGCTTCAAGTGGTACTTTGCGTATGTGCGCGCACCTCTCCTCTGCTGTTATGCAAAAAATCGCTCGTGGTGTGTATGTAGAGTTAGCTACTCTCCTCCCTGTTGCCGCTGATAGCCACGACGCACAGCCTGTCAGGCAGATTCAAATCTCATCGGGCGACGTTCAAGACTCGTTCACCATTGCCACACCGAGCGCAGCACGCCGGAGAATCCTGGATCTTCCATCATGGCTTGAGGCTTTCATCATCTACGCCGCAGCGCAAACTTCCGCGAACCCGGCCCAGGCCGCCCAGCTGTGGGCATATCAGGACCTTATCCTGGCGGCAGCAAGGCGGTATACGATGGAGGCAGTGTTGCAGTATGATCGCTCGTTGCGCCAGTTAGCGGACAAGGACCCATCTCTTCCCTGGGACCGCCGCGATCCCGACTTGTACTCAGCTGCTTTCACTGGCCAGGGCTTTCAGCCCACGGGGGCATCAGCAACCTCCTCTCTCCCAGCCCAGGTGGCCGCAGCGCATTCGTAGCCTTTTCGCGCTACTGGCGGCCTTTGCCGGCCGCTGCCCAGCCACCCAGAGCAGCGCTTCAGCACAACCTCGGACGGGATGGCGATCTGCAGGAATTTCAACACCAGAGGCTGTTCTCTGCTCAATTGCCGCTTCGCCCACATCTGTTTCAAGTGTCGTGGGCCACACAGTTGCAAGGACGGCGCAGGCTGCGCCTCAACCAGCACGTCGGCCTGACGACGCCCTCCACACCCACCAGCCAGCCACCCCTATTAACTTATCGTTACTCGCTAGAGAACTTGCACAGCAGCCTGACCAAGCTTTCACTTCCCAGCTACTCCATGACTTGCAGTTTGGTGCGGACATTGGCTTTCAAGGACGTCACCGCAGCCTGCTAGCACCCAACCTCCCATCTGCCCGGGAGCAGCGCCAGGTCGTTTCCGATGCTCTGCACAAGGAGGTCGAGAAGGTACAAATGGCTGGCCCCTTCCTCAATCCACCGTGTCATCCCATCCAATGCTCCGGCCTGGGTACTGTTCCTAAACGGGATGGCTCTGACCGTGTGATCATGCACCTTTCGGCCCTGCATGACACCAGTGTAAACGATGGGATCGACCCCTGTGAATTCACTCTTCACTACATAACAGTGGACGATGCCGCACGGTTGGCATCAAGGCATGGGCAAGGAGCCCTTATGTCTAAGGTAGACTTGAAGAGCGCATTTCGACAGATCCTGGTGCGTAGGGATGACTGGCCCCTCCTTGGCTGTTTTGGGAGGGTCGCTATTTCGTGGACAAGTGCCTTCCGTTTGAGCTGCGCTCATCACCAGCAATTTTCAATCGCCTTGCGGACAGCTTGGAGTTCATCCTACGCAATAACTATGACATTCCAGACCTCCTCCATTACCTGGATGATTTCTTCACGGTGGGGCCACCAGCAGCCGATGTGGAGCATTCCAAGGCAGCCAAGCAAAAGGCAACAATTATTGCGGTCTTCAAGGCACTAGGAGTGCCTATTGCCGAGGGCGAAGACAAAGTGGCTGGCCCCTCAACGTGTATGAAGCTGCCAGGCGTTGAGTTCAACTCAGTAGCATGGGAGATGCGTTTGCCCGCCGACAAGCTGGAGGCCCTAAGGTCCGCCTTGGTCAACTGGCAGCGGCGCAGGACCTGCTCCAAGCGGGAGCTGTTATCCATTATCGGGTAATTGTCGTATGCCGCCAAAGTGGTCCCAGCGGGCCGTACCTTTGTACGCCGTCTCATTGACATAGCCTCCACGGCACCATCACTGCAGAGCACTATCGACCCGGGACAGGAGGCCAAGGCCGACATCGCATGGTGCCAGCACTTCATGCCCAGCTGGAATGGCCGCAGTCTTATCTTGGAGCCATTATGGACCGCGTTGGCAGATATGGAACTCTATACTGATGCATCAGGAAGCCTGGGCCGCGGGGCCTACTACAGGGGCCATTGGATCGATGAGGCCTGGGATGCCGAACAAGCGTTGAAGTATATCAAATGGAAGGAGTTATATGCTATTGCTTTGGCTTACCGGGTATGGGGGCAGCAATGGTGTCGGAAGCGGATCCTGTTTCATTGCAACAATCAGGCTGTCGTGGCTATCATGGCAACTGGGATGAGCCGTAGCAAGGATGTGATGCATCTTGTGCGTGATGTGTTGTTCACTGCCGCCAAAGCTAATTTTGCCATATACGTGCAACATATTGCAGGCGTTGCTAATGTGATTGCGGATTCTCTTTCCCGTGGCCAGATTGCTCGCTTCCGGCGGTTGGCACCTTCGGCAGATCTCAAGGCGACGGCAGCAGGTCAACCGGCAGGATGGTGGAGGAACTGTGTGCAAGTGCCGCCGTATTCGTAGGGCATAGCATCGCTGAAGACCTACCGGGCCGGGATCGACTGATATGAACAGTGGTGCTCTAGCCTGCACTCCCGGACCCTGCCAGCCTCGGAGGAGGATCTGGTCCTGTTTGTGGCCCACCTACACGCGTGCGCACTGTCAGCTCAGACAGTTCGAGTCTGTTTTGCTGGTTTTCGACACTTGCATCTCCAGGCGGGCTACAGCGTCGAGCAGTTCAAGGGTGCCCGACTGGCAGCTGCCCTCCAGGGGCTACAGAGGCTTTCTACTCCCGAGCCTAAGGAGCACCGGCCTTTGACACACACCGAGCTGTCCACCCTCCGACTGCGGCTCGCAGACACTGGTGTCCTTAGCCAGCATGATCAGCGCATGCTCTGGGCAGCACTGTCCATGGCATTCTACAGATGGCTGCGGGTTAGCGAGTACACTGCGCCGTCAGCCAATACCCGCTGCGAGGGCCGAACCCTGACTCGCAACAGCATTTGGCTGGACGATCGTTCACTCACGGTCTTCCTACCCCGGTCGAAGACCAACCAGTATGGCCATGGCTCCTCCGTGGTGATCGGCGCAACGGCAGATCCCACATGCCCGGTGAAGGCAATGCGAAATTATTTGAACACTCAGCGGCCCAGAGTAGCGGCAGAGCCGCTCTTCACTTTTCTGGACGGCCGCTTCCTCACAGCAGAGGATGTGAACTTCTGGCTACGTCGGTACCTAGGTCGCTCCACTACCAGCCACTCGCTCCGCATTGGGGGCACCACAGCGGCAGCAGAGGTGGGCGCACCGACCTGGCTGATTCAACTTGGCGGCCGGTGGCGAAGCAACGCCTACCAGCGGTACATCCGTACCCCAGCCACAAGTGGCAGCCTGTCACAGCTGATTGTGTCGACAACGAATTCGCAAGCAAGCAAGTAGCCTGACCTGACACTGACATTGCTTGGTCATTTGAGCAGTAGCTGGCATTACCCTCGCATGCACTCCCGTTCGTACAGTTTGTTTTTGTTTGTCATCTGGCTGGTGGCGTCTGGCATATACGTCCTTCCCTTTCACATCATGCTGTCTCCTTTCCTTTTTCCTTGGGGGGAACTGGGTTGGTTGGCAAATGCTCTAACGTTACCAGCGGCCGATTAATAGCGCAAGCACGGGCAAGCGCCCAGCAGCAGGGGCACGCACAGGCAAGCGTCTAGCGGGTGATATGTGCCCTAACCGTTATGTCTCGCACCACATCGCATTGCAAGCATGGGCAAGCGCCCATCAGCAAGGGCATGCACAGGCAAGCGCCTAGCGGGTGACACGTGCACCTTACCGTTCGAGGACATACACGGGCAAGCGCCAAGCGGGTGAGCACTATGTCCTCGCACCACGTTGCATTTACTGCGTCCGCATTCTAAGCCGCTGTCAACCACCCCTCTCCTCCCCTTTCTTGCCGCCAGTCTAGTGCTGCCTCACTGTGGGTCAGGGCAATTGTTAAATAACAATTATCATTGCGTAACATGGTTTCTTCGGGTGATAGATTTGTTCCCATGACTTCAAGGGTTAGTGGTACGTCAACATTCCTGTCAAGGTGGTATAGGACACTTATACACTTCTAAACACTGTTGGGACTAGGTAATTGAACTCCCTTAGTGACTTACGTGGATGTGCACGCTGACCCATGCTGCCACTGTATATTTCATTTCAAACAGGAAGAAAAAAGAAGTCCTATTGTGAGCACACCCAAGCAAGGCCTTTCTGAAGCAAAGCAGATACTATAGATCTACTGCCTATGGAACAGATACTATAGATCTACTGCCAATGGAACAGATACTAGAGATCTACTGCCAATGGAACAGATACTACAGATCTACTGCCAATGCAACAGATACTATAGATCTACTGCCCATGGAACAGATACTACAGATCTACTGCCAATGCAACAGATACTATACATCTACTGCCCATGGAACAGATACTACAGATCTACTGCCAATGCAACAGATACTATAGATCTACTGCCCATGGAACAGATACTATAGATCTACTGCCCATGGAACAGATAGTATAGATCTACTGCCCATGGAACAGATACTGTAGATCTACTGCCCATGGAACAGATACTATAGATCTACTGCCCATGGAACAGATATTATAGATCTACTGCCCATGGAACAGATACTATAGATCTACTGCCCATGGAACAGTACTATACATCTATTGCCCATGGAACAGATACTACAGATCTACTGCCAATGCAACAGATACTATACATCTACTGCCAATGCAACAGATACTATACACCTACTGCCAATGGAACAGATACTATAGATCTACTGCCAATGGAACAGATGCTATAGATCTACTGCCCATGGAACAGATACTATAGATCTACTGCCAATGGAACAGATACTATAGATCTACTGCCCATGCAACAGATACTATACATCTACTGCCCATGCAACAAATATTATAGATCTGCTCCCCATGGAACAGATACTATACATCTACTGCCCATGGAACAGATACTATAGATCTACTGCTCATGCGACAGGTACTATACATCTACTGCCCATGCAACAGATACTATACATCTATTGCCCATGGAACAGATACTATAGATCTACTGCCAATGGAACAGATACTATAGATCTATTGCCCATGGAACAGATACTATAGATCTACTGCCAATGGAAGAGATACTATACATCTATTGCCCATGGAACAGATATTATACATCAACCGCCCATGCAACAGATGCTATACATCTACTGCCCATGCAACAAATACTATACATCTATTGCCCATAGAACAGACACTATACATCTACTGCCCATGGCAAAGACACTATAGATGTACTGCCCATGCAACAGATACCATAGATCTATTGCCCATGCAACAGATACTATAGATCTATTGCCCATGCAACAGATACTATAAGACACCATCAATCTACTGCCCACTGAACAGATACAATAGATTTACTGCCCATGCAACAGATACTATACATCTACTGCCCATTGAACAGATACTACAGATCTACTGCCCATGTGACAGATACAATAGATCTTGCCCACGTGACAGATACAATAGATCTCTGCCCATGCAACAGACACTTTACGTCTACTGCCCATGCAACAGACACTATACATCTACTGCTCTTGGAACAGATAATATGGATCTACTGCCCACGGAACATATACTATAGGTCTACCGCCCATACAACAGACACTATACATCTACTGCCCATTGAACAAATACTACAGATCTACTGCCCATGCAACAGATACCATAGATCTATTGCCCATGCAACAGATACTATAAGACACAATCAATCTACTGCCCATTGAACAGATACTACAGATCTACTGCCCATGTGACAGATGCAATAGATCTACTGACCATGCAACAGACACTATACATCTACTGCCCATGCAACAGACACTATACATCTACTGCTCATGGAACAGATAATATAGATCTGTTGCCCACGGAACAAATACTATAGATCTACCGCCCATACAACAGACATTATACATCTACTGCCCATTGAACAGATACTACAGATCTACTGCCCATGGAGCAGATATTATAGATCTACTGCATATTGACAAATACTATACATCTACTGCCCATTGAGCAGATACTATAGATCTACTGCCCATGCAACAAATACTATACATCTACTGCCCATCCAACAGATATTATACATCTACTGCCCATGCAACAGATACTATCTATTTACTGCCCATTAAACAAATACAGATCTCCTGCCCATGCAGCAGATACTATAGATCTACTGCCCATGCACAAGATATTATAGATCTACTGCCCATGCAAGAGATACAATAGATCTACTGCCCATGAAACAGACATTATAGATCTGCTGCCTAAGATACTTTAGATCTAATTACTGCCCATGCAACAGTAACTACAGCCCATGTAACAGTAACTACAGATCTACTTCCCATGCAAGAGATACTATACATTTACTGCCCATGGAACAGATACTATACATTTACTGCCCAACCAACAGATACAATAGATCTACTGCCCATTGAGCAGATACTATAGATCTCCTGCCCATGCAACAGATACTATACATCTACTGCCCATGCAACAAATATTATAGATCTACTCCCCATGGAACAGATACTATACATCTACTGCCCATGGAACAGATACTATAGATCTACTGCCCATGCGACAGGTACTATACATCTACTGCCCATGCAACAGATATTATACATCTATTGCCCATGGAACAGACACTATAGATCTACTGCCCATGTAACATATACTATACATCTACTGCCCATGCAAGAGATACTATACATCTACTGCCCATGTAACATATACTATACATCTACTGCCCATGCAAGAGATACTATACATCTACTGCCCATGCAAGAGATACTATACATCTACTGCCCATGGAACAGATACTATACATCTACTGCCCATGGAACAGATACTATACATCTACCGCCCATGCAACAGATACTATACATCTGTTGCCCATGCAACAGATACTATACATCTGTTGCCCATGCAACAGATACTATACATCTACTGCCCATGCAACAGATACTATACATCTTCTGCCCATGGAACAGATACTATAGATCTACTGCCCATGGAACAGATACTATACATCTACTGCCCATGGAACAGATACTATAGATCTACTGCCCATGGAACTTTTCGCGCAGCAATCCCCTTCATCTATGTGTTGGTTTCGCTGGCTCTTCTTAACCGGGAAAGAAAGAAGGAGAATGCATTCAACACCAGTAGATCTACTAGTGAGGGGGAAATAAGAAATTCAAGGGCAGAAATATGTAATTGTCCTTGGTACTGTGCTGGTCCACATTCCCATCATTGCTGATCACAGACGTGCTACACTCGAAGTCTCTTACAACATACTCATAGGGGAAAAGACATGATGAACTGTCTATTCGAGGTACTTTGTATCCTCGGTTTCCTGTTTACACACAAACCAACTGGTGTCAGAAAACCGAGGTACACTGCAAGTCCGTAACGCGTGGGTTCGATTATAATTGTGTGCAATCCTCTAACGTGCCCGTATTTTCAATACTTGGGAAACATACATGTGCGTGTTTGTGCGTCATAATTGATAGAAAAAAATGGTTAGGTTTAAGGTAAAGGCGAAATGCGACTTGTCAGCAAGCAAACTAAAAAGGTACAAGAGCAGCAGAGTGAGGAAGGCGTTTTGCCAGTCGAGGAGCCCCGATCCAAGAAAAGTCCTACAGAAACCTAGACGTTTCTATTCCCGTGTGTGTGTGTGTGTGTGTGTGTGTGTGTGTGTGTGTGTGTGTGTGTGTGTGTGTGTGTGTGTGTGTGAGCATATATAGCTGTCTGAAAATCATTGCCCCGGCATGAAACTTAAAGTAACAGCTACCCAAGTGGCCCTTTTCCAACTTCTGAAATAGACAGATATACACAGACAGACACAGACAGACAGACAGACAGACAGACAGACAGACAGACGGATGGACAGACCGACTGACGGACAGACAGACAGACAGACAGACAGACAGAGAGACAGACAGACAGACAGACCGACGGACAGACAGACAGACCAACAAAGAGCCAGCCAGACAGACAGACAGACAAACAGACAGACAGATAGACAGACAGATAGACAGACAGATAGACAGACAGATAGACAGACAGATAGACAGACAGACAGACAGACAGACAGACAGACAGACAGACAGACAGAGTCAGACAGTCAGTCAGTCAGACAGGCAGACAGACAGATCGACCGACAGACAGACAGACAAACAATCTAAAGGAAGAACGAGGTGGGGTTCCTTTCCAATCTCCTGCTTGACTACATACTATGGCAAAAGTACAATGCTGGAACAAATCTGAAAAACTGCAAAGACAAAGCCTACCTTGCTGACAGCGGCTTGTCACTGCTAGCAACAGTAGCAGCAGCAGCAGCAGCAGCAGCAGTGGCAGCGGCAGGTTGACTCTCAGGCTCTTCCTCTCCTGAAGTAAGACAACAATAATGCATTGGTGAATCAAATACCTGATTGTCTCAATGGCTGTGGCTTTGTACAAGCAACTTGTGTACTTGCACTTGATTCTACGGTCAACAGAGGAGAAAGTACACAGAAGTCTCTCTCTCTCTCTCAATCTCATGCTCTCTCAATCTCATGCTCTCTCTATCTCATGCTCTCTCTATCTCATGCTCTCTCTATCTCATGCTCTCTCTATCTCATGCTCTCTCTATCTCATGCTCTC